>JAUPFV010000004.1:27806275-27979961 GCA_036936605.1 Limnanthes douglasii subsp. nivea | reverse complement strand
ACTTGGAGGTAAAGGATCTGAGAAATCAATGAATTGGGTCTTTGATTGCGGGGCTATGGACACCATGTCTTATGATCCTAAATACTTTGGTGACATGTCATCTTCAAAGAATTCCCATATTGAGACTGCTAGTAGAGAAATTTGTGAAGTCAAAGGGGGAGGTTCAATTATTTTTTCGGAAAAAATGGAAATTAAAAACTGCCTCTACGTTCCTTCACTATCCTTAAAGTTATTATATGTTAGTCAAGTGACAAAACAACTCAATTGTGTGGTTCTTATGTATTCATTTTTTTTGCATTTTAGAGGACATTCGTACGAAGGAGATCATTGGGCGTGGTACTAAACAAGGAGGTCTCTATTATGTTGATGAAGTAGTTCATAAGGGACATGGCATGCTTGCTCACGGAACAACCGAAAGGCAACTTTGGTTATGGCACCGGTGACTTGGTCATCCTTTTTATAGCTATCTTAAAAGTTTGTTTCCTAGTCTTTTTTTGAATAATTCCATTCATGAGAAATGTGAAACCTGCATTCTTGCGAAAAATCGTAGGGTCTCATTTAATCAAAGTAATACTAGAGTTGATTATGTTTTTTCGCTAATCCATTCTGATGTTTGGGGTCCAACACCAAATTCCACTAACAATCAAATCAGATACTTTGTTTTATTTGTGGATGATTTCTCAAGAATGACTTGGATATACTTCATGAAACATAAATCGGAAGTACCAGAAATATTTGTGTGTTTTTACAAAATAATTTTGATTTAATTTGAAACAAAATATACAAATTCTCCGTTCTGATAATGGAACTGAGTTTGTCAACCAAACAATGCATAATTTTTTCAAAACAAATGGTCTTATCCATCAAACCACTTGTCCAAACACACCTCAACAAAACAATACTTCAGAACGAAAAAATCGTACTTTACTTAAAAAAACTTGTGCTATTATGATTGAATCTAGAGTTCCTCATTCTCTTTAGCTAGAAGCTCTTGCTACAGCCACGTATCTTGCAAATCGTCTACCAACCCGATGTCTAGGAAATACAACTCCATTACAAGTGCTTGCCACCCAAGTTACAATTCCATCTGTTATGATATTACCACCTCGTGTCTTTGGTTGTTCGGTGTTTGTTCATATCCCTAAAACTAGTCGAAACAAACTTAATCCGTATGCTGAAAAGTGTGTATTCGTTGGGTATGGTGTCCATCAAATGGGCTATCGATGTTACAGTCCGGTTACTCGTCGAATCCATCTCACCATGGACTGTGACTTCTTAGAATCCGATTATTTTTTTGACCACCAATCTCGTGCTCAGGGGGAGAAAGTAAGTGAATCACTCGACTGGTTGCTATATGAAAGTTACTTTGAGGATGTGCCGACAGAGTCGATAGATGGCGCCATCGAACACACCTCTTCCAACATAAAGGAGACTGACGAGGCAGTTCTTACCACCAATGATTCTCCCGAAGATAATGTCCAACAAGAAATAAATGCCATAGATACTACCAGCGAATCAGCCGAAGAAAATGTCCATTAAGAGGTAAACAATTTACAATGTCATAATTCACAAAATGTTATTGACCATAACATTTCATGAAGTTCATTTGTTGAACTTCAAACTCCGGTTCTTCATTTAAAAAAAAATAGAGGGGTTCCTCCTGACCGGTATTCACCGGAACACGTTCCTCGTGCTTCTACATATCCGGTAAAAATGGACAGGAAAGGAATGACAAAGATTGCAAAGGCGTTTTCAGCTACTATTTTCCTCTGAACAAATCCCTAAAACAGCTCAAGAAGCTAAGAAGATGACTGATTGACATGAGGCAATGAATACCAAAATGGAAGCTCTAAAAATGAATGGTACATGGGAGAATTGTGTGTTACCACAAGGGAAGAAAGCATTCGGGTGTAGATGAGTGTTTAATATAAAATATAAATTCATGACACCATTGAGCGACACAAGGAAAGATTGGTTGCCAAAGGATATACACAAACATATGGTATAGACTACTCTGAAACATTCTCTCCGGTTGCAAAGATTGACACTATTAGAGTTTTACTTTCAATAGCCGCAAATAAAGATTGACCTCTTCATCAATTTGATGTAAAGAATGCTTTTTTACATGGACACTTGGAATAAGAGGTATATATGGAACCCCCACTAGGGTTCTCTGATGGTTTTCAAGAAAATGAGGTACGTAAACTGAAAAAGGCATTATATGGGCTCAAACAGTCTTCTCGTGCTTGGTTTGGGAGATTTACAATGGCAATGAAGTAGTAAAGCTACAAACAGAGTAATGGGGATCATACCTTGTTTTACAAAAGAAGAGGAGAATTAGTCACTTGTCTTATAATATATGTCGACGATATGATTATAACGGGGAATGGCGAATAAGAAATTAGCTCTCTTAGGAAAAACCTCTTCAAGGAGTTCGAAATGAAAGACCTTGGGGGATTGAAGTATTTCTTAGGAATCGATGTTCTTAGGTCAAGATGAGGGATTTATATCTCCCAACGGAAATATATATTAGATTTATTAGCTGAAGTTGGCATGGTGGATTGCAAACCAACTGACACTCCTATGGTTGTGAATCACAAACTAAAGATAATTGAAGGGGCCAGACCAGCGAGTAAAGAAAGGTACCAAAGGTTGGTGGGAAAATTGATTTACATGGCTCACACTCGACCCGACACTGCATACGCGGTGAGAGTAGTTATCCAATTTATGCATCATCCTCAAAAACACCATATGGAGGCAGTAATGAGGATTATACGATATCTCAAAGGCACACCAGGAAGAGGCATAATTTTTAAGAAAAATGGACACCTTGATGTTGAAGTATTCACAGATGCTGATTGGAGAGGGGAATCCTAACGACAAACGATCAACTGCTGGCTACTTTACTCTTCTTGGAGGTAACTTGGACTTGGAGGAGTAAGAAACAGAAAGTAGTATAAATGTCAAGTGTTGAATCATAATTTAGAGGAATCGTTAAGGGGATTACCGAGATACTTTGGTTAAAGAAGATAATGAAAGAAATCGAATCCCCTCTGAAGTGTCCAACTCAGTTAATGTGCGATAATAAAGTTGTGATTAAGATTTCAGAGAACCTGGTACAACACGATAGAACAAAGCACATTGAAATAGATAGGCACTTCATAAAATAAAAGATTGAAGATGGGACAGTCGAACTTCCTTTTGTTAGATCTGAAGACCAACTGGCAGATATCCTGACAAAAGCGGTTGTTGCAAGAACATTCGAATCAGTTTTATCCAAGTTGGGTATTGGTGATCACACTACACAACTTGAGGGGGAGTGTTAAAATATTCAGTGTATTAAGTTTCCTTGTATAGGCCTCTAAGTTCTCTATATATTGAGAGCCTTACTTGGGTTTGCATTATAAAAAAACAGTTTAATACAAAAAGGAACATTTTCTACTAAACACAAAACCCTAGCCGCCTCTTCCGGCTACTTCTCTCTTTGCTTTAACACTATAAAACTTTTAATATTTTAACATGATAAGATATGGTGTTGGTTTATAACATAATATCAGCATTTGTAATATTTAAAACCAAAGCATAATAATAATAATAATAATAATATTCAAAATGTAATAATAACATTATAACCTTAAAAGTAATATTTAAAATTTTGGTTTGTAAAATAATTACAACACTTAAAATATTAATAACCAAATCAAAATAATACTAACCAACATGTAATAATAAATTTATAATCATATACACTATAAAAATATTTTTTAAATATAACTTAAGATATAATTTTGGTCAATCAAATAATTACAACACTTATAATATTTAAACAGGTCTGCCAGGTTGCAGGTATAACATGCCAGGTTTGGAGGTTCCCATTTAATTTATAACAGGTCTCAATTTATTTAACGCAGGTCCATACCCATTTGACATCCCTAGCGGTGGTTCCACTATTTTACGTGCAATTCTTTTCACGTGATTATAATCACGGTCCACTTCCTCAATATCTTTATATAAAGTGAAACGAAGAAATAAAATGACAGTTAATACTAATATTAGTAAATATAAATATCTAAAGAGTTATATTATATTATATATAAATAAGTATTATGTTATAATATATATTAAGAGTTATATTCTAATATAATTAAAGATATATTATAATATAACAAATCTAAAGTGTAAATTTAGTTCGATTAAATTTATACTTATACTAAAAATAGTTTGGATATTAAGTAAGGAAGTCGTATAGTATTTTTAAAAGTAATTAGCATATTTTAAGTTGTCCAAATTTTGATAAATAATTAATAATCCAATAAATCACCAAAGTGATCTCTATTGGTGAATTAATTATTTTAGAGTTTTGACAAGTCTCTGATTGACAAGTATGTAAACTTTAATCGGCCCAAAGAAAGTTTAAGGTTTGACATAGTTAATCTTAGACACGAGATAATTATTTGTGAATTGGTCATTAAGAAAATTGAACTAGAAAAATCGGATCAAAAGAAGAGTTTCTTAATTAAGTCAATTGGTAAGATCAACATTAATTATACTCAAACTCATATATATATATATATAAATTAATATGTTTACCCGAAGGTATCTTATTGATGTTGTAAGAGTATGTTTTAGTATGCTATGTTTATTTGTTAAATACTATGGAGATTATATGTTAAGTGATGCTTTTGGCTATTTGTTGTTTGTTGTTTGTTGTTTGTTATGTTAGCAAATTCGTATCTCTATAACCCGGAAGGCAAAAAGGCACACGTACTTAATGAGAGCAACTTTGAGCTGTGGAAAGAAGATATGTTGTTGCACTTGATGTGCCATGATTACGACTTAGCATTAACGGTGGATGAACCTAAACCTCTGACTGATGACAGTTCTCCTACAGAGAAGAAAGAGTTAGAGGCGTAGGAAAAGTCGAATATGATAAGTCTAGGGATCATGAAGCAAGCAATTCTATTCGCATTCTGAGGTGCAGTTCCACCTGAGATCACCAATGCGAATTTTTTTCTCGAAGAGGTAGATAAATGTTTTGCCAAGAACGATAAAGTAGAGATTAAGACGCTGCTTGTTAAGCTAGCCTCTATGAAATATCGTGGCAAAGGGACTGTTCGTGAGCACATCTTGGAAATGTCAAATATCGCTTCCAAATTGATAGCACTTAAAATTGACCTTCTGAAAGGTATTGTGGTACGCTTTGCTTTTCATTCTTTCCCTTATCAGTATAAGAACTTTGAAACTTCCTATAACTTTCAGCGTGAGAAATTGACTATCAACGAGCTCATCTCTCAGGCAGCGCAAGAGGAGGAAGAGATGAAGCAAGAACATCCAGAAGTGAAAATAGTGAAAGCTCAGGTGGATAAGGAAATTAAGAGAAAGTATGAAGGTTCAGATGCACATGCATCCGGTTCGGGACATAAGAAGCATAAGGGTACGTCTGGTAAATGGTGTTGCTTCCATTGTAGTAAACCGGATACTTTAAGAAAGAATGTGAAAAATAGAGGGCTATGATGAAAGCCAAAGGTATTTTCACTTCTATGGTATGTTCTCAGATCAATTTAGTTTTAGTACCGAGAGATACTAGGTGGGTTGATACAGCAACAACAACTTATGTTTGTATTTCTTTGCAGGGTATGATAAGAAACCAAAGCCTGAGTGATGGTGAAACATCCATCTATACAGCCGTAGCAGCTCGTGTTTAGTTAATTATATTTGTGTTTTTCGTTTGTTGCTTACCAGTGGACATTTTTTGTATTTAAAAGACGTGGTATGTACCTTCTTTTAGAAGGAACCTAATTTCCTTTCCGTTGTTGGACAAATTAAGTTATTTTTGTTTATTTGGAAATTAAAGTTTATATCTTTATTTACATGGTAATGTTATTGGTTCTGGAAAGTTAATAGCAAATGATAACTTGTATTTATTGGATACTATAAAGGATTACAAAGGGATAATTAATGTAGATGTACCTAGAAAACTAAATTGTAAACTAGAAATTCAGCAAAACTTTGGCACAAACGATTAGGTCACATTTATAGAAATAGAATTGAAAAGATTGTTTCGAAAGGTTTATTAAGTGAACTGGATTTTTCGGACTTCAACGTTTGCGTTAAATGTATAAAAGGAAAACAGACCAAGTGAAACAATTAGATGCATATTAAGTGAAAAGAGTATTGGATTTGATACATACAGACATCTGCGGTCCGTTCCCTACAACATCATGGAACAACCAACGATATTTTGTATCTTTCATTGACGAATTTTCACGATATGGGTATCTATATCTCATTTACAAAAAATCGGAGGCCATTGACAAGTTAGAATTCTTTAAGACCAAAGTTGAAAAACAACTTGGTAAAGACATTAAGTGCGTCAGATCGGACAGTGGTGGTGAATATTACAGGAGATATGATGGTTCAAGTGAACAACGTCATGGACCTTTTGTAAAGTTCCTAGAGGCGTGTGGGATAGTGATGTAGTTGCACAAGCCCATGACTATATGGCCCTTCTGGACAAACAGAAATCGGCTTTATTTGGGGCCCAGATATCAGAATTAGGCGATGCGACCACTCAAATCGAACGCGTAGAGAAGCCCAACGATTTTCGAAAGCATCACAACGTGATGAAGTCTAGGCCCTAAATTTAGTCGTTTAAACCCTCGTTTTGCTGTTTTAGTAAATTTTCTGCATTTTCCTATTTTATTTAGATTTTATTAAAATACTTAACCAGCTCCAATCGCTTTAAAATTGGGCTGGGCTTTATTTTATTGCATAAAAAAAAGCTGTAATTTTGGGCTAGGGTTTCGAGCACTTCTATAAAAGGCTCTCAAACCCTAGTTTTGCCTCAGACTTTTTTGAATAGAATTTTGATTTTCTTTAAAGTCTCCTTTACTCTAACCTAGGGTTAGAACTATCCATCTTCTATTGTTCGTCTTCTTTTTCTGAATTTTCAGCCATCTGTTTCCATCTTGTAGCTTGACGCTACCATATTGGTATCAGATTCAGAATTCCTACGGCGTGGGTAACGACGGTATGCCGCCAAAACGATCTTTTCGGGGGAAGTCCACTATTCCTATCACTGAATCGGTCGACCGTGATGAATTCGGTCAATTCCAATACCAGGTTGGTGAACAGATGCACTCGTTGGGAAATCATTTGAGAGACGTACAAGAAGCACTACACAGGCTGTTGAACAACCAAACCAACGACTTTCGAGCTCCAGGTTCGAGCAACCAGCCGTCGGGATCTGAGAGAGAGAGATCGACCGCGAGCAGAATCCGTTTGATCCTCGGCGAGAACAAGTTAGGGGTCAATACTCACCACAAGACTGCCGTGACCAAGTCTTTGAGCAGCCGCCACCGAGAGATTCTGATCTGAACGCCAACAACCGGTGGGAATCTGGATTCAGATTGGAGATCCCAGAGTTCCAAGGGGGTCTTGCACCGGAGGAGTTTTTAGATTGGATCGCCTCAGTTGAAGAAGTCCTTGATTTCAAGGAGGTTCCGGATGCAAAGCGGATACAGTTGGCTGCAACTAAGTTCCGAGGTCGAGCTGCATCCTGGTGGCAACAACTCAAGCAGACCAGATCAAGGCATGGTAAGCCAAAAATAACAACTTGGGCTAAGTTTGTGAAGCACATGAGGGCTGCGTTTTTGCCTTACAACTATACCCGCATAATGTATCAGCAGTTCCAAAACCTTAAACAAGGGTCAAAGACTGTTGACGAGTACACTAACGATTTTTTCACGCTACAAAACCGTGTATATATTACTGATTCAGCAGATCAGCTAGTATCTCGCTATATAAGGGGGATGCGACAACAGTTTCAGGACCAGCTGAATATGTTCGACCCTGTGAATGTGTCTGAAGCACATCAGCGCACACTGCATCTGGAGAAAGCCCTTTCACGAAGGCCTTATGGAGGAGACACTGCCATAACAAATCCATTGCCATTCCCCAAAAGGACGGTTCCAAGCCCTAACCCATGAGTGCCAACTGCTTCTCCTATGCACACATGCGCTAATCTGCAGGTCCCTAGTCGTACAGTTACTTCCTCACAGGTCCGATGCTACCACTGTCATGAACTAGGGCACGTTGCTTTATAGTGTCCAAAATTACAACAACAACCACAACACCTGAGGGGTCTGTTCGCTGACACTGCTGGTTTTTCCGTGGAGGGCGAGCCACGGCTTGATGAAGAACCAGAGGATGTTGTTGATGAGGTTCCAGAGGACCAGGTTACAGGAGGAGATATTGGTCAGGCATTGGTTTTAAGGCGTATATGCCTGACGCCGAAAGCCAAAAGTGATGGGGATGATTGGCTACGGAACAATATTTTCCAATCGACTTGTACTATTGGGGGAAAGGTATGCAACTTCGTTATTGATTCAGGGAGCTGCGAAAATGTTATCTCTGAAGAAGTTGTCCAGAAACTGGCCCTGAAAATAGAAGACCACCCAAACCCCTACAAGCTTGCTTGGTTAAAGAAAGGTAGTGAGGTAAGTATCTCTAGAAGATGTCTAGTATCTTTCTCTGTTGGTAACTATAGGGATAAAGGTTGGTGCGATGTCATTGGGATGGATGCGTGTCACTTGTTGCTAGGCCGACCCTGGCAATATGATAGAAGTGTCACATATGATGGTAGGAGGAACCGCTACAGTTTTATATGGAATAATGTCAGGTTCATATTAACACCAACTAGAGAGGTTTCTCCAAAACCTGCCCTTGCAGTATCAAAGGAGTCGGGTAAGAACTTTCTAGCTCGAAAAGCGTTTATAGAACATGCTCATGAAACAAGGATTGTCTATCTTTTGGCGGTTAAAGAATTTAGTACTGATCCATTTGCTGGTATACCTGAGCGAGTTCGGCCGCATTTGAGACGAGATGTTATCCGTTTTGTAGCTGGTTATCGGGTTTGCCAGGTGGCAAAAGGTACATCCTCCAACGGAGGTCTATACCTACCACTCCCAATACCAGAAGGACCATGGCGAAGCGTCTGCATGGATTTCATCTCTGAGCTGGCAAGAACACAGAGAGGTAACGATTCTATTTTTGTAGTGGTTAACAGGTTTTCTAAGATGGCCCACTTCATTGCGTGCAAGAAAACCACAGATGCTGTGAATGTTGCTAATTTATACTTTCGTGAGGTCTACCGCTTACATGGTCTACCCTTGAATATCGTTTATGATCGCGATGCGCGGTTTGTGGGGCATTTTTGGTGGAGTTTGTGGCGCCTCAAAAACACGAAGCTGAGTTTTAGCAGCGCATATCACCCGCAGACAGACTGCCAAACCGAGGTAACTAACCGAATGTTAGGCAACATGTTACGCACATAGGTCTCTGGGAACTTGAAAGCATGGGATTCCCGCCTTTATCATGTTGAGTTCGCCTACAACAAGCGCCACAAACGCAGTACTGGGTATATTCACTTCATGGTAGTCTATGGTTATACCCCACAGGGTCCTATGGATTTAGCTTTCCCAACGCTTGATAAGGTTCCAGCCAAGGTTAAGAACGCCATTGCTGATCTATGGGAGATCCATGAGAACACCCGCAAACACTTGGAGGAAACAACACAGAAGTATAAGATTGTTGCAGATAAGAAGCACCGCATGGTGGAGTTTGCAGTGGGATACTTTGTATGGGCTGTTTTGACCAGGGATCGCTATCCTACACACGAGTACAACAAGTTGGCTGCAAGGAAAGTGGGTCCGTTTGAAATTATTAAAAAGATTAATCCCAATGCATACAGGTTGAAGCTACCCAGCCACATGAAGACCCATAACGTTTTCAACGTGAAGCACCTGGTGCCATTTACCGCTGCTGCTGAGGATGATGAAGCTGAGAATTCGTGGGCGAATTCTTCCGAAGAAGGGGAGGATGATGTAGTTGCACAAGCCCATGACTATATGGCCCTTTTGGACAAACGGAAATCGGCTTTATTTGGGGCCCAGATATCATAATTAGGCGATACGACCACTTAAATCGAACGCGTCGAGAAGCCCAACGATTTTCGAAAGCATCACAACGTGATGAAGTCCAGGCCCTAAATTTAGTCGTTTAAACCCTCGTTTTCCTGTTTTAGTAAATTTTCTGCATTTTCCTATTTTATTTAGATTTTATTAAAATACTTAACCAGCTCCAATCGCTTTGAAATTGGGCTGGGCTTTATTTTATTGCATAACAAAAAAAGCTGTAATTTTGGGCTAGGGTTTCGAGCACTTCTATAAAAGACTCTCAAACCCTAGTTTTGCCTCAGACTTTTTTGAATAGAATTTTGATTTTCTTTAAAGTCTCATTTACTCTAACCTAGGGTTAGAATTATCCATCTTCTATTGTTCGTCTTCTTTTTCTGAATTTTCAGCCATCTGTTTCCATCTTGTAGCTTGACGCTACCAGATAGTCCCTCAGTATACGATGTCGGGTTCGCCCAGCATGAATGGAGTATCTGAGAGACGAAATCATACAGTGAAGGATATAGTAAGAAGTATGATTAGTCATTCAACATTACCTATATCACTCTAGGGAGAAGCAATAAAATGTGCGACCTACCTAGAGTTCCGACGAAAGAAACTACTAAGACACTGTATGAACTTTGGACTAGGCATAAACCTAGTCTAAAACATTTGCATATTTGATGTCCAGCTGAAGTGAAGCCTTATAGGCAGAATGAAAAGAAATAGGACTCCAAAACGGTTAGTAGTTATTTCATCGGATATCCCGAGCACAGTAGGGGTTTTAAGTTTTATGATCCTTCCACAGAGAATATATTTGAGACGGGTACAACGAAATTCTTTGAGGATATAGAGTTTGAGGAGAAGAATTTAGTAATGAACATTCATTTTGAGGAAGAATCAGTATAGATTCATGAAGGTTCTAACAATGATACTATAGTATCAGATGATGATATGGTAATTAGAAGGCCAATCATCACTTCAGATTCGTTAGAACATATAGATACTCAAGATGATGTTAATCGTCCTCCTATGAATGTTGTTCTAATGAAGCAAAATAAAGTTGTTCAAGAAGAACAAACTCTACCTCCTCAAGAAGTTCAAGTGAAAAATGAAGAAATTATGCCTTTGCGTAGATCTACTAGAGAAAGAAAGAGCACTATATCTTCAGACTATATAGTGTATCTTCAAGAACATGAAGAATTATATGGTTCAACAGAAAACGATCATTTAAGTGTTTGTGAAGCCATGAAAAGTCTTGATTCTCAGTTATGGATTAAAGCAATGAACGAAAAGTTTAAATCAATGCAAGATAACGCAGTATGAGAGCTTGTTTAATTACCCGAAGGAAAGAAGCCGATTGGTTGTAAATGAATTTTTAAAACCAAACGAGATTCTAAGGGTAATGTGGAGAGGCATAAAGCGCGACTTGTAACTAAGGGTTTTACTCAACGTGAAGGGATTGACTTTAAAGAAACCTTATCTCTAGTCTCATCGAAGAATTCTTTTTGGACAATCATGGAATTAGTTTCACACTTCGACCTTGAGCTCCCTAAAATGGATGTAAATGCCACTTTTCTTAATGGAGACATTGATGAAACGATCTATTTGTTGCAGTCTGAAAACTTTGTCTCTGGTGATCCAAAGTCAACGGTATGCAAACTAAAGAAATCTATTTATGGTCTCAAACAATCGTCTCGACAATGATATCACAAATTCCTTAAAGTTATTGTCTCATTTGGTTTCGAGATAAATTCAGTGGAAGATTGTGTGTATCAAAAGTTTAGTGAGAGTAAATTCATATTTCTAGTGTTGTATGTTGATGATATATTATTGGCCACGAACGATAACAAATTGTTACATACGACCAAGAAATTTCTTTCGGACAAGTTCGATATGAAAGATCTTGGTGGTGCATCATTCGTGTTAGGAATTCAAATTCATAGGAATCGATCACATAGAATTTTAAGTTTATCACAAAAGGCGTATACTGAAAATATGTTACATATTTACGGGATGGCTAACAGCAAATGAAAGGAAACCCCTATATCAAAAAGTGAAAAGTTTAGCCTTAAGAAATTCCCAAAGACAAAACTTGAGATTGAGGAAATACAAAAAGTTCCATATGCTTCAGTTGTTAAAAGTCTGATGTATGCTCAAGTTTGTACACGGCCAGATATTGCTTTTGTGGTGGGTGTTTTAGGGAGATACGTAAGTAATCTGGGGATGGAACACTGGAAATTAGTCAAAAGAGTTCTCCGGTATTTGTAACAAACAAAACATCACAAGTTAACATATAAGAAGTCGGATAAACTGGACAAGTTAAATATTAATTGGTTTTATATTAAAAGATGATGTATAGAAAAATTTCGATATATTAACTAGTGACAAATAAAAAGAATTGAGATTAAATATGTGACCTAAATATATAGTCAAATATTTTCTATTTGTAAAAGTAAATTCGAAAGCATCGATTATGTTACGGTTGATGCATTACTGATGGTTGAATTGAAAAAACGTATAATTGTTGGCTAATCTATTGAAATTTCATGACCTTAATTAATAGTAGGACCTCAATTAACGTCAAATACTTTTAAAATCAACATTATTTAAAATATATATAATGAGATATCTGATTTTAATTTTATAATATTTTGTTGTTATCCTAGACTATAATTTTTTATTATTAATTTTTTAATTTAATTTCACTGTTAAACATTTAAAGTATCATATCAAAATATTTTAAAACAGCCGAATTATAATAGTTAAAATCACACAATTTTATTTGTCTCAAAATATACTTTCTATTTGTGTACGATCTTAAAATTTTAAAATAAAAAACTTTTGAAACTATCATATAAATGTTAAAACAATATATATATATATATATATATATATATATATATAATATACTTTTTATTTTATAACAAATATCACATTATAATTTTTTTTATTAAAACATTATATTATTTATTTTTATTATTAATATATTATATTATTAGTACATTACATTTCAAAAAATATTAATTCACACCCTAACAAAAATTTAATTCTTTCAAATTTTTATAGATTACAAAATTTATATTAGGATAAATCAAAGCTGTTGCCATTCTGAACATAATATATTTTAAATTGTCATCGAGTACCCCAAGTTTTAATCTATTATCTCTTAATACCCATCTCAACTGCCTAATGACCACATATTACCTAATATTATTTTAATATTCTAACTATCCTCACCAAAATTTTATTTTTTTATCTTATTTTTTAAAAATCCATATATTTCCAACCGGAGCTCGAAAAAATAAATGAAAGTACCATCGTTTTTGTTTTTTTAAAATGAACAAAACTATATCCATTGATGATATTTTTTTTATTTAAAAAAGAGAGTAAAATTTCACCGAAATCCTGAGTTGTTCAGAAATCTTGAGAATTGTTCAGGAATTACGAGAGTTGCAAACAACTCTCAGATATCACAAGAGTTGTTCAGGAATTCGCGAGAGTTGCAAACAACTCGAGATACCAAGAGTATATATGGTCAAGACTATTTTTGTCCAAATTTCAATTCGAGGTACCAAATGACACTATCCAAAAAATTGGGTACCAGTGGGTAATTAAATAATTGAGAATGTATTTACTGGTACTTTAACAAAATTATAAGATTTTTATTATAATTTATTCTATTATTTAATATTGTATTTATTAGTTTTATAGTTTAATTATTTTAATTAATAATTGTTTTATAATGAAAAAACTAAATTGATCTTATTGTCATTAATAGTATTTGTGTTGCCTACATCCAACTTACTTCAAAGTATTATTGCTCTTTTATACGGCCTTGGAGCTTCACCGGACTAAAACTAAAAAGAGCTTCCGAGAGAGAGAGCGTGTAAACTATCGGGTCAAGGATTTTGATCCCAAAATATCGCCAACCCCAACATCACCGGCGAAACAACTCCGGCAATATATCGCCGTCCATCTCTTTCTCATCTCTACCCCAACCTTCACGGTACGTAATCGTAGATTCGATGACTTTGATCCTATTCTCATTAATAGTATTTGTGTTTACCTACACCCAATCGCTTACATTTCAGAATATCAAGAAAAATTTCCAAAATGTTTTTTCTAACTGAAGCACAATTAGGTTAATATCTCCGGCTCCTTCATCCTTGCATATAGAGAGATTGTGTCTGCTAGAGGGACTAATAGTGGTGACTTGAGAAGTTGTGTATCGGCCATGGCCGAGTCTGTGTCGATAAAGGGTGGTGCGACGGAGAACAAGATAGCTAAAGGCTTTATAGCAGTATCTGGGATCATGTCCACTCTTGTCGTCTACGGTGTTTTACAGGTTTCTCTCTATTACCCGCTTTGTCTTATGTAACCCAAGATTGTCTTTGATTTTAATGTCTCAGGTTTTTGTTTGATCTTTTGGTAAAAGATATGAATAGGGTTCTCTGGAATGTGGTATCTAGAAAAACTAGCTAATGTTTGAATTTCATGAATGTTGTTTACTTGATTTGGTTAGATGAGTGTGCACAATTCCGTTTAGGTCTTTTTGTTGTGTATCCCTTAGTTAAGTTCACATGGCTACTACTTCGCTTACAGCGGTGGATTTTGAGTTATATACATTTTTTTGGTGTTAATCGAGTAATCTTCTGGGATGCAGGAAAAGATAATGAGAGTCCCTTATGGGTTGAACAAGGAATATTTTAAGTACTCTTTGTTTCTTGTTTTTTGTAATCGTCTCACAACATCAGCAGTCTCTGCTGGCGCCCTGTTGGTAAGTCGTCGTGTCTTGATTTCTGTTCATTTTTCTGCGTCTTTTTAAACTTTGGGAGATAAATTTGATAGACTTTAGAACTACAGGGGCTGCAGATTTTAGACTAAGTTCTTTTACATTTTCTTTGTTCATTTGCTAGGCAAGTAAGAAAGTTTTGGACCCTGTTGCTCCAGTTTATAAGTATTGCCTCATATCAGTAACTAACATCCTAACCACAACATGCCAGTATGAGGTAAACCAAGCATGTTTGTCGTTATTCTTTATTATGTAGAAGTCACGATTTGATTACTTTTTTTTTTGAATATTACCAAACATTAAACATTGTTAGTACAACTTTGTTAATGCTTGGCTCAGGCTCTCAAGTATGTTAGCTTCCCAATTCAGACTCTTGCAAAGTGTGCCAAAATGATACCTGTTATGGTAAGCTGGATTTGGACTGGTGATTCTTTTTGTGTGCATGGCATAGTGCGGGTTGGGGTTGTTGTACTCTTATGTGCTTGTTAGATACTTTACGTACTTGAAAGTGTTAATAATTAATTTCTGAAATTGTCATGTAGTTGAATTAGATTATTCTCATATACTTATCCTTAGCATGTCCATTTTAGTGTCATCTCATATGTTGTGCCATTGTGAAGTTTTGATTAGGTAGTGGAATTTGTGAATCATTATTGCTTGTTGCATTTAAGTTCACATATGCTCTATGTAGCGTGTTTAACTTATGCATGTTCAGTTTATGTTAAGAAGACGCTTGTTTAAGCTGATTGCTGGTTCTTTTGATGCATCTTGAATTTACAGTGGGGATTCTTTTCTTTTTTGTATTTTATTTTCCTAATAATTTATCTTGATAGGCCTACTTCTGAATGGTAAACTGTTTTGCTTATCATTTCCTTGTGGATTTATACAGCTATGGGGCAGTCTCATTATGCAAAAGAAGTACAACACTCTTGACTATATGGTTGCATTTTTGGTGACAGTGGGTTGTTCGATATTTATTCTTTTTCCGGTATTATACTATCCTCCTGAACAATCCTTTTGTCGATTCTAGATACCGGCCCTAGAAGAAGGTCAACATGCCCTCTTTTTCATGTACATACTGCAGCTTTAGCTGGTCTTTTTCTCGAATTTGCTTGTACAATTTCCAAATACACAAACAGAATAAGCTATATTAGTTTTCTAACTTATTTTGGGAACTGAAGTTGCTTGAGCCTTTAAACCATGTTCTTAGTTGACCAGTTTGGTGATTTATTCCTGTAGCCTTTAGTCTTCTAACTTTTCACTGTATGTATATGCTTTAACTAACTTGGTTTAAATGGTTTTTTCCTTTCAAATGTAAACTTAGATCCGCTTTATTTCTTATTAGTTCCGGTTCCTTCACTCGTTCTCCTTTATACCCCCCTTTATTGTTGCCCCTTTGTTGAGCTTGATTCTTGGTGTTGGTCTCCGGGTATTAATGCTAATATCGGCGAATAATTTTTTTGGCCTAGAACTGCATGCAAGACGGTTTCGTTTGACTTCATTTCAGATGATATATATCATTGAAATGATTGGTTTAGCTGTAATGCCCGCCTATAAGAGACTCCTTTGTCGCATATGGTCCACCATTCTGGCACTTGCATTCTTGCTACATAAATTGAGAAGACGACTTGCCTTTGATTAGACTTCAGAAAACGGAAAACTGATCCTGTTTCTGTTTTGATGCAGGCAGAAATAAACATTAGTCCATACAACCAGGGAAGAGAAAACACTGTTTGGGGTGCTTCCCTCATGATTGGTTATCTGGGGTATATATTTAAAACTCCTATCTTATAGTGACGTGGGTATTGATTTTATGACTATCAGACATAAGATACTCTTTCCAACTTAGGGGATGGCTAAAATTTACACCAAAGGAACTAAGTTTTGTTACATGTAATTTGTATTCTACTAATAGCAAATTCGTTAATTAGTAAAAATATATTTTTTCCCTTGAAAATTTATTAACTAAAAAAATACACTTTTAACCTTTAAAATAGATTTTCAATTATGAAACTTGGTAAACCCGTCTGGGTTATAGTGCTAGCCTTCAACTTGATCTTAATTAAGTCGCCATGCTTATAAATTGTCATAATTTGATTAATATTTTCTATACTATAGGTTTGTTCTCTTCACATTTTATCATACTGATTTTCATGGCTTAAAGTTGGACAAATTTCGTTATGTTTTGTTATCGTTTTATGTTGATGTATTAGAATAAACGAAGAAGAAGTATGATTTTTACCAAACATAGTAGAAATTCCATACTGATATGCTATGTTGTTGTCCTACTTTTCAGGTTTGATGGCTTTACTAGCACGTTCCAAGATAAACTATTCAAAGGTTATGAGATGGAAATACACAATCAAATATTCTATACTACATTATGCTCGTGTGTTCTCAGCCTGACTGGTAAGGGGTCCCGTGTCTTTCTTAATTTTCTTTAGCAGTTAAAAGTTTGGTTTTGAATGGTCTGTTCATCTCCTTCAGGTCTTATATTGCAAGGACAACTACTGCTAGCAATAGAATTTGTTTCGCGCCATAATGATTGTTTTCTTGACATTGCTTTGCTTTCCGCTGTAAGCTCCATACTATGCTGTTATATTATTCTTAATCTCATGTAAGGGACTTTACAAAAACTTGTAATGTTCTTTGTGCATGAAAGCATTAATCTTCTCCAGATTCTTTTCTAAATTTCCTTCATTATCAACTCACACTTATTCTGTCAATCCGCTATTTTCGTTATGCATAGCGCTGAAAGATGTGTTATGAAAATCTAGGCTCATTGATTGATAATTTACTACAGGTAGCAACAGGCAGTCAGTTCTTCATTTCTTACACTATTCGGACATTTGGTGCTTTGACGTTTGCTGCAATAATGATCACAAGACAGGTGATACTTAAATCCAGTGATTACTACAAACACAAATTCTATTATTACTTATATTAACACCAATTTCTTATATTTTCGTTGTTTAAGCTGTTGAGCATCATTCTCTCATGCATTTGGTTTTCCCATCCGCTTAGCTGGGAACAATTGATTGGATCGGTAATCCCCAGAATCGGTGTTTTTTTTTTTGTTTTCTTTAGTTGATCGCTTCTAATACCTTCCAAATTTATAATTCATCCTTGCAGGTTATTGTCTTTGGTTCGCTGTATCTTAAAAACCTAGTTGGAAAAAAACCACAAAAACCTCCACCACAAGAAGAATCAGAACTCATCCCGAAAGAAGCTTCAGATACCGAGAAAGCCCATAGTATGGCGACGAGGCCGCAGCACTAACTAACAAACTTGGTCTGTATTTTGAAGATTTCATCGAGGTGAATCCAGCGCGGGATTATCATGAGGTCTGATTCCATAAGATAAATGGATCAAACTATCCACACAAACTCTCTAGTTTAGCTTCTTTGGAAGGGACATGGTTGTAGGTCTCTTAATTGAGCAGTTCTAATTTATGGCTTATTTGGTGATGTAGAGCTGAGATATTGAGGAGGCTAGTCTTTTTGTTTGCTGGTAGATGTAGTGAGAGGTCTATGCACACACCTAATTGTGATTTATGAACAAGAATGAAAGCAATAATATATTATACTCTATAGATCCTTTGACTTCTCATAGCAAGCTCTGATTGCAAAATGTTGCAGATATAGTATTTGACTTTAATACTCCTTTAAAAATGGTATAGTAACATTTTTCCATTTTGCAGTAATGGAGAATCTTATACTCCGTTTATAAGAACACTTCATTCTATTTTTCTCATTAACTATAATTAACGAACTCAATGAACCAAATAAACAAAATTTTATGTATAAAAAACCTCCATAGCTTGCAGAGTGAGGATGTAAACATATTGTACATGATATACGCATTGAGAATCATACATAAGCAAAGGTTTAGATTCAAAGAATCTATATGTATGTACATTATTTTGTAAGAAATGGTTAACCAGATTGGTAACTGGATGAAAAGGAAGAGGACCATCACGGTGTCTTTTCTTTTTAATATTGGAAATAGCTAGTTTTTGGACGTTATTAATAAATAAACCAATTTGAAATTTTTGTAAAAACATATAACAAGTTAAAACTAAAAAAATGTTTAAAGAATCATAATTGTCAGACGCTTGTGATTTAGTAATTGATGTATCAAGTACAGGACAACGTTTTTTTGTTGTTGAGATAAAAAAATAGTTGATTCAGTGAGACATAGTATTATAAATATTCGTTGTCATTATGTTAATACAAAATGGTTTGGTGGTATGTTAACAAATCGGTCAACTAGAGAGATTAGATTCATTGGTTTAGGGTTTTTTTACATGTGTTTAAGACATATTTCTGCTTAGTGGATACAAAACAACAATGATGTTCGATATAAGGAGACTACAACAAAAAAAATGAAATGAAAAAAATGACATAAAAACAGTTTCACAGAGTCCAACATCCGTAGAAAGCAAGCGTGGTGGAACTATCCAAAAAATATATTTAAAAAAAAAAAAATAAAAAAAAAAATTAGTAATGCTTAACTCGCCCACATGATTCTTAGTTGTGAAATATATAACGGAGATTAAAAAAAATGCAATGACAGATCGTCTAAGAAAACGAAGGGGAGTTCGTGAATATCATTGCATTTCTCTTCTGTCAGATATGGTAGACCACAGCACAACAAGCATCGCACCAAAGATGAACCAGGCCGTTAGGAGAAATGGTCCAAAAACTGGCGGTGTGTAGCCAATAGGGCCAATCAGAGGTCAGATGAGGGAACCTAAGTATCCTAGACGAGGCATCCCAAATCAGTCGAGCGAAGAAAAACTCCACAAAAACGGGATTGGTCGATTCTAGGAAGCTGTTGCACAAAGCACAATCAGAAATTGTGTTATAACCAAGTGAGAAGTTTATCTCTGGTGGTGAGCTTCCGTTGGATATCAAGCTAGACAAGGAAGGGATATATGGGGATGTTATGTTTGTTCCATACAAGATTGGTCTAGGGTATTTAAGATGCAAACTTCAGAATGTGATAATATGTGCTATTGATTGTGAACGTGTTACTGTTCTAGTTTATGATCCAAATTTTAACATCCTCTATGCTTAAGGGTTCAGGTAGAAGAGTGATAATGTTACCAATGTACTACAGATATGATTGATGAGATCTTTTATAATATTGAAGTTGTATGAACTAGTTCCGAAATTCATTTTAGATGATATCAGAAACCATGTTATTACTGCGCATTCTAGCATAAAAAGATAATACTAGGACCATAAAGGTCAACTAAAGAGTTAAAAAAGCCAAGATCATACTAAAGGGAAGTGGAAAGGTCGTTGTCGGCATCCGCCTTGTAGATTTTAGTGGCAAAGGGCCTTAAGTTTATGATTTTTCTCCATCCCTAGCTAGGAGAGGAGTCAATGAAGAGGTTCCAGATGCTATAATCGTTTACATTTTATGTAGGTACCTAGTTAGACCAAATTGATGAAAAATTATCGTTCAAGATGAACCAAAAGTGTTTGAGTATGGCCGCCTCATTCCACACTCTAAGACCTAAAGTCCCAAAGCCACCCTCCAACGAGGGCAAGGTAACCTTAGACCATGCAACTTTGGAACAAAAAATGTTCATCTCAGGACCCGACCAGAGAAATCAATGAAAACATTGGACAAGGTCCTTAAGAACACAAACAGGGAGGATAAACACTAAATACCAATACAACTATCCATAAAAAAGGATAACCTTTGATAACTAGAACCTCCCAACATAAAAGAGGTTGTTGTAGATCCACGAGTTGATACGATTGGTGATATTATCAAAAAACACCTTTGATCATTGTCAAAGAGCTTAAAGGTTATAAGAGGGACGCCTAAATAATGCACATAAAGGAAACCTTCCTTAAATCCCAAAGAGGCTATGATATAATGAAGAATCAAGTCAGATCCACGAAGAGGAAGATTTAACTCTTATTGGGGTTGAGATTAAGGCCCGAGAGGATGGAAAACTCCTTGAAGCTTTCTCTAACAAGGTTTATGAACATTTTGTTGGCACGGCAACAAATCATTAAGTCATATGCAAAGAAGAAACTAATGATTTTGAGCTTATGACACTTCTAATAGAAATTGAAAGAGGGGTTTTGACTTTTCTCTTTGAAAATAGTTGAGAGAACTTGCATAATAGGGACAAAAAAGAGAAGGAACGATAATCCCCTTGTCGGAGGCCTTTTTTACATTGGGAGGAGCCAAATGAGTTACCGTTAATACGGAATTAGAGAGAGTGGATATACACTGGATGATCCAATCAATCATTTAATCTGGTAAATCCATGACATAAAAGATATCAATAAAGAGACGCCAACAAACATTATCAAAGACTTTCACGAGGTAAATCTTAAGAGCCACTCGATGACCTTTCCTATTGATGTTATAACCGTGGAGCAGCTCATGAGAAAATAGAATATTATTGGATATACTACATCCGGGAATAAAGTCCGATTAGGATAGCTCAATCAATGAAGGAAGGAAATATTTAATCATGTTAGTGAGGATTTTAGATATAACCTTATCAATAATATTGTAACACGCATTGGGTCTGAATTCAAAGAACGAGGAAGGGTAATATGAATTTGAGATAAAAGCGAAGAGAATCTATTTTTAACTAGGCTCCATGCGAATATGGAAGAAGAAATGATAGAATGCTTTACAGAAGTATGCACCAATGGTAACCCAGAAAAACTTAAATAAACTAGAGTTGTAGCCGCTATGGCATGACGCTTTATTACTATTAATCCTAAGCATGGGTTTATTTATCTCATCATTGGTTACTGGGTGATTCATATGAGATTTATCATAATTTTTTAGTTTAGATATGATAAATCATCTAACTCTATCGAGGCCGAGATAATTGGTAATTAACGTATATATTGGAAATACCATGCGGGGAAGTACAAATGTTCCAAAGCTGGTATTTGATTTAGATGGTTTCATTTATAAAACTACGCGCTTCGATAATTTTATGAAAAATATAGATTTATAGTCCTCCAGCTTAAGTTACATTTCATAGAAATTGTGCTTCAAGAAGGAATCTTCCGCACGACTAAAAAATATAATTTTTTAGTGACGTTAATTTCAGTCTCGATAAAAGAAGGATTGAGAGAGTCACTTGCCAAATTGTAATAAGCTTGAAGAAGCAAAGTTTGACCAGAAGAAACTCTTTTGCTTATTATATTGAACTTTTTTTTTCTAAGAGATGCGAGAGTATATTGTAGCGCAACCCAAAGGGCTCCATTTAAACAGAGAGATATGGAATAAATATCATGCCAAAAAGTGCACAATATGTGGTATAATTGAATTGATATATTACATAGGGAGAGAGACGAGTCCGGCTGAGTTCGAGTATTAACATTTTTTGACCCGACCCGGCCCGCAAAATAAAATAAATATAAAAATAAATATAAAAATAAAAATAAAAATAAAAATTATATAAAAATAATAGTTAAATAGTTAAATAATATTATTTATATTATCAATATATAATTTTAATAAGTTAATATAATTAATAATCAGATAAAAAATTAAAAAACTAAAGAATTGCTGAGATCTAACCCTAAAGCTATATTCTTTTCCTTTCGTTATTTCTCTTATTCTCTTACAGCCGTTCAACTTCAAGAGAGTACTAATTTATTTTGGGTAAAAATTATCAACAGGTCCAACACCCACAAAGTTGGCTATTTCTTTTGGCGAATCTTGGTGGATCAAGCAAAACAAGTCTAGCTCGATCGTGGGGAGAAAAACATTCCGAGCAAATGGAGATACGTTTGTCAAATGCAGAGAGAAGGTCGAAGAAAGCCTGAGGGATTACACCCGACGCTTTGTGGATGCAAAAACTGATTTAGACCATTGCAAAGAAAGTGTTGCTTTAACAGGTTTTAGATTGGGAATTTTGCCCGGTCCTAGGAAGGAGGTTGTAACAAAGAAGCAAGCTTTTACTTTTCCCGTTTTGCTAGCTCAGGTCAAAAAACGAATTTTGATTGAAGAAACCCAAGCATCCGAGGTCGCAGCTCATCTACAGCAAAGTGCGTAGGCAACCGTCGTGCTGTACCGCAGAATTCAACCCCTATCCCACAACCCTAACCAATCAAAACCTACCCGACGAATGGGAAATTTCAGCTAAGAGCATCAAGCTCGCGTCCCCCACGAGTGAAGTTTAACAATCACATAGTAAGTGCTCAAGCCATATCCTGACCCATTTCGAACAAGTAGGTCTAACCCGCTCATTTTGCTGTTTTGATTGAGTTTGTGTCGACCATTTTCAAAAAAATCTAAGAAACTTGTCCATTTTCAGAAACCGTTCCTTATCCATATCCCCGGAGAAATACGCGGGATTATATCGCGTTAAATAAAGAATTTCAGAGGCTAATTAAGAATGAAAAGTTGACAGTGTTTGTGAAGAAGCAAGCTCAACAGAGTGTCGGGGTTCAAGAGATTGCGACAATACCAAAGCAGGAAACTGCAATGGTTATTTATGAGATTACCGACCTATTCGATGTATCCACAGAGTATTTAGACCCCGATGCAGATTGGAATATAATCAATGTTGTGGAAGAGATAAATTCCGACAGTAAAGGAAATGTTAGTGACTTGTGTAGATTTTTTGAATCACTAACTATCTTTGGAGGCGACTATATGGCAGGAATTTCAAATTTCTCCCAGAAGAGACACATCATAAGCCTAACCATGCAGTTAGAGGCGGGTATGTCGCCCACCTATAAAGAAATTCGTCCTATATACTGTGTTTCGACGACGCCGATATGAGGGAAATTGATGGACTACATGAAGACACAATGGTAATTGTAGCTGTAATCGCGCGTGATGAGATACGAAGAGTGCTGATTGATATAAGGAGCTCATAAAAAATTATTTTTATGACAATGTATGCAAATTCGAAAAATCTCCGGTCGTTTTAAGATCAGAGTGGACCATTGTGGGTTTTACAGGAGCTACAACCGAAGTAGTTGGAGAGTTTGAGGGAATAATAGATCTAGGTCGGCAGCCGTTCAATAAAGAGGTAACAATTATTTTTGTGGTCGTGGATGCACCGACCTCGTATAATTCCATCTTCGGTAGATCATGGTTGTCTAAAATTCATGTGGTGGCGTCGATTGTTCACCAATGGTTAAAGTATGTGATCAGTAATAATGTGGGAACAGTTCGAAGCATCCAAAAAACGACTAGGGAATGTTACCGAGCAACTTTAGCGTCGAAAGCCGATGAGGAAATAGAACAAGTGAAAAATTAACAACTAGTGGGGTTAACTTGAGGGTCAGATCTCGTAGACGATCCTAGGGAGACCCTTGGATTATTACTCACGAACGAGAACTGCGAGAATTACGAGTACCCTAGAGGGAGGATTTTGAAAATTGGAACGAATTTGTCGTTTGAGGTTCGGGAAAGGTTGATTTCTTTCCTTAAAAAAAGATTTCGTTTATTCGCATGGTGTTCGGAGGATATAACAGGGGTCCCTGATAGTGCAATATGTCATAGTCTGGCCATACGACGAAACGCCCGACCCGTAATTCAAAAGCGACGATCTTTTTCTCAGGAGAAAGTAGAGGGGCATTATTGCTAACGTGAATGGACAGAAGATAGTGGGGCACATTCGAGAATATCAGTACATGTTGTAGACAGCCAATCCCGTCATGGTCAAGAAGAAGAGCTGGAAACAAAGAATGTGTGTGTATTTTACTGGCCTTAATAGGGCATGCCCTAAGGACCCTTTCCCAATACGAAGAATTGACCAACTAATAGATTCAACATCGGGGAACAGGATGCTATTTTTTATGGACGCTTATGCGGGATACAACCAAATAAGTTTAGACCCGGATGATCAAGATAACACGTCATTCATAACTGGGTGAGGTCTGCATTGGTAAAAAGTGACACTGTTTGGTTTGAAGAACGCAAGGGCCACCTATAAGAGGTTGGTGAATAAGTAATTTGAAGGTTAGATCGGGCAAAACATTGAGGTTTATATAGACGATATGATGGAGAGTATGAGAAATGAAAACCATTTTGCCAACCTAGAGAAAATGGTTGACAATTTGAAAAGAATAAATCTCAAGTTAAACCCAGATAATGTTTGTTCGAAGTTTGGGCTGGGAAGTTCTTGGGGTACATGATTACTGAAAAGGGATAGCAGATGATCCAATACAGTTGAATACTCTGAGTACCATGGCACCACCAAGAAATGTTAAAAAGGTCCAAATTCTGACGAGGCGTCTCATGACTTTGAACAGGTTTATATCTCGATCTTCTGACACAAGTGGTTACATGATAAGCCAAGGAGTTCAATTAGACCCCCGTATGTACCGAGCTTTTATTGGCTTAAAATAACATTTATCCACCCCCACTTTGTTAACTAATCCTTTGATAGAGAAAGCTTTTTTTTGTATATCGCGGTGTATGATTATGCTGTTAGCACGACACTTGTTTGCAAGGCAGATCGGATTCCCAGAACGGTTTACTCTGTGAGAAAGAGTTTGTTGGATTCCAAAAAAAGATATGTGAAACTAGAGAAGTTAGCCCTAGAATGGTAACAACAGCAAAAAAATGCAACTTTATTTCGAGGGTCATTCCATCATAGTTTGAATGTCATTCCCACTGAAGAATGTTCTCCAACATCCTCATATTTTGGGTCGGATGTCCAAATGATCTATTGAGCTAGGAGATTTTTACATTGAATTCGAACCTAGAACAATCATCAAGGGGCCATGCTTTGGCATATTCTTTAGTTGAATTTCATTATGATTGACCATAAGAGAAGGAGACCGATCAGAAAGAATAGCCCACCAAGTGGTTTTTCCACAAAGACGGAGGATCTATTATTAGTGGATGTAGAGTGAGAGTCTAGGTAACCAGGCACTTAGGGATAACTATGATCCAAACTATACGGTTCAATTTTGCAGCTTTGAATAATGAAGCTGAGTATGAGGCAGCGTTAGCAGGACTGAGACTCACACAGATTTACGGAGCTAAGCACATACGATTAATAAGTGATTCCCAACTAATGGTTAATCATGCTATTGGATACTCCGAGGCAAGAAAGGAACATCTGGTCCAATATTTGGCAGCATTAAGGGTTTTGGCTGTGGCTTTTGAAAAAACAGGTACGAACATGTCCATAAAGCGGAGAATGTACGCAGATTCGTTGGCAACAATGGCGTATGTCGGGGATTAACCGTGGGTTCTAACGTAGGAAGATCCATCAATAATTAAAAGAACCGAGCTAGATAACCAACCATAAACTGCTTGCCAAATTTTGACGATTGCTAGCACAAACTGGAGATATAACGTTCGATTTTGTTTATGAACAATGTGCTACCCATGGATAAAGTGTGAACAAAAAAAGTACGGTTTAAGGTCCATATTTTTGTTCTTTTAGGGGGTGTACTTTACGAAAAATCCTTGAGTAGCCCTTCGTTAAGATGTCTTGGATATAACGAGTCACGTATATTTTTATCTGAACTACATATCAGAGAAGGGTCGACACATTGGTTTCAAAGCTTTGATTCGAAAGGTTTTGCTATCGGGCTTCTACTGGCCCACAATAGCGACCGACGCTAGAGAGTTGGTCAAGAGGTGGGATACATGTCAGAGGTTTGCAAACTCAATTCACATCTCGGCCATGCCGCTTAAGTCCGTTTTTGAGGGGTTACCAAGGGGATCGACTTGGTAGGCAAATCATGAATCATTATCTAAAAATTAGTTGTGAACTTTGATGAGTCCAGATTTTATCACCATTCGTTATGAGGACCTGACAGGGGAAATTCGGATAAGATCCACTCACTGAACCATCCGAACTGAACTAATGTATTAAAAACTTAATCACTTCATGACTAAGCTAATTACCTACCTACTTAAAAACTAATCGGTCTTTGAACTCGACCCGAATCCATAATCATGACCCAAAAGCCCATGTGGCCCAAGGTTAAGGGTATAAATACCCAACCACTTTCATTTAATGGGGGTTTAATGAAAATTAAATACAACCTGGCAGCTCAAATCTCTCACTACAATCTACTAAACATTAAATAACCTTGAAATACCTCAAACTTCAGACAAAATTACCCTCAGTTGAAATTAATCCACACCAAACTTCGTTACGAAGTAAATACCCAATCATACAAATTTTCAAGCGCTTCAATCAAATTAACCTCTTGGTTTCCAACCATTTTAAACATCTTGAGATCAAAACTTCTAGTTTTGTCTTTCCCCAAGTATTGTGTGTTCCATAATAACTGAATTTATGTATCAAACATATAAAATTGATTGTATAAACTTTTATTTTAACATTCTTAGTATCAAAACAATTGTGAGTTAGCTTTATAAGTTTATCATTTATTTCTTTTGTTCGATTGTAGTCATTAACTTTGTCCATGTTTTCGATGTAGTAAACCATCAAAGGGAAGACATACTATGAATGAGAAGAACAATATTGAGCAAACTAGTAGAATCAAGAGTATAATTAGATCTTTTACTCATTGCTCTCCTCGAGTTCTAAGAGTTTTGGTTATTCCATCATAAGACACAAAAGAATTAACCACTAGTGTAAATTGGGAATGAAGATGATGAAAGCATAGACGTGAATTGCGAAATGTGAATAAATAAAAAAAATATAAATGCGAATCACGAATAAAAAAAGAAATTATAAACACGAATTATGAAAAAAAAGAAATGAAGAATAGTGAACCACGAACGAATAAAAATTACAAATGCGAATCGGAAAGTAATTTAATTCATTGAGCTTCAAATTTGTAAGAGTGGTCCAGATTTAGTTGGGTCGATGGAAATATGTATTTTAATATTCTTGATTCTCGATCTTCCTCATATTTAAGTTGTAAGGTTTTAAGAGCATTTGATAAAATTTTCTCTTCATTGTGCTTTATACCAAATATAGTTTTTATATATTTGGTTGTAAGTTGTTCAAATTTGGACCCCAACTTGAAAGCTTTTTTTTTTTGTAGATTTTAATGATTTCCACTACCAAGTGTTGTTTCACGTATAATTTTTTTTCCTTTCAAGAGGCAAAAGAAACTAACCATTCTTGCTTATTCAACAAGAAATTCGGTAAATTATTTTGTATTCTTTAATCTACTTAATAAGTATATATAGTGCTAATATGAAAAAACAAGCTACCATATTTACGTGCAACAAATACAAATTCATATTTATACAAATCATTGGTTATTCACGACTCAAAAACCATTGACAAATATTATTTGTGACTTGCGAATTATTAGTAAGTTTGACTGCGAGACATTGTATATGACCTCCAACTTTGGTGTATTGCTAAACGTGAATCGCAAACTAACTTAAAATACTGGTAAACATATCGTGAATGACCATTTTTAATACCATTGAGTTTCCATTTCATAATTTCAACCAATGTTTTTTATAAATCGAACTTGTAAAATAAAAGTAAATCGGTCAAAACTATGATTCACTAAAACATTATACTAAAAAACCATAAACAACGTTTTTTTCACCTTTCAAAACCAAAATTCATCCAAAATCACAAAATAGAACCCCAAAAACTAAAACCAATACAACGACCCGTTAAAAAAGCCTTTAATAACCATATGTAATAATTTTAAAATAGAAATCAAATAACTTACACTTTTTAAATACGAAGTAAAAGTTAATCGTAAAGCTGTGAACACCAACATTGAAAAACATCCTCAAACAAATGATTTTGAAGAAAGTGATGAAATTTTTTTGAACAAATAAAATGTTTGATTTTATTATTTGAATAAAGAAAACAAACGAGTTCAATAATTATAGAAAAATATGATTCACCATACTCCACCAACATCATTTAGTAATTGGGGACTTTCAGACTTATAGTATAATTCACACTATTCCACTAACTTCATTTAATAATTGGGAACTATTTGGGAACTTTATGTCTGTCTGTCTGTCTTCTTGTAACTGAGATTACACGAGTAAAGAGTGCACTAGCTTGTGACACTCCCCCTTAGTGCATTATTTTGATCAGCTAGACCGAGAGCTCCTCTGAACTCTTCAAAATTCGATTTGGGAAGAGCCTTAGTAAGGCCATCAACAACCTGCTCATTTGTCCGTATAGATTTTAACTCAATTTCTTGATTAAATACCTTCTCTCGAATAAAATGATGACGAGTATCAATGTGTTTTGTGCGAGCATGAAATACAGGATTTCCAGCAAGTTTAATAGCACTTTCGTTGTCATAAAAGATGGAAATATGAAGGCACAACACCTGATTGACATCTCCACGAAGTCTTGTAAGCCAAATACACTCATGGAAAGCTAATGTGGCTGCAACATATTCAGCTTCAACAATTGATAATTCCACTTTGTCTTGCTTCTTGCTGCACCAAGAGATAGTTGCTGAACCAGTAGTGAAACAATAGCCTGAAATAGACCGTCTATCATTCACATTGCATGTAATGGTTTCTTTGAGTGCTTCTGAACATAAATCCATTCATAGCTTGTTCAAGTCAACATGAGCATATGGGTCAACACCCACGTGAGTACGAAAAAATTGTGAAAAATCGAACAGCCAATCATCGATTTCAATTTCCTTACTATTTGGTTCTTCTGATTTCTTTTGAACATATTTGTCGAGTTTATCGAGATCTATAGTCTCCGGTTCTGAAATAGAACCACCTACAGAAGAGGATCTACTTTCATCCACTTTAATTTCCTGAATCTCAAGAGGCTTCTCCTCTTCTTCCTCCAACAAGGGAGGTTCTTGTTCTGGATCAACCTCAACGATATACAATCTCAACATTGCAACCGACTCAGCTACATTTGATTCAAGTTTACTATCCACGAACAACTCTCTCAATCTGAGCTCGCCCGTACACGTTATTGTCACTAAATCTCCATCATTATCCTTATACTTGATCAAAACCGACTTTGACGCTGGAAATCTTGTACTCACAATCTTCCTCAAAACCTTAAAGTTACAATTAAGAGGAATCTAACCAAGTCTTATATCATGCCCATAAACAAGCTTCAATTTTCTCCACTTGATTTGAACAGCCATCTCTGCTAGATGCTTACGAATCTATACCGCAATCGACTCATATAAAATGGATTCAACTTTACCATCATGGCATGTTGCCGTACTAATACCGCTTTTAGAGGAGCCATGCAAAACCTTCAAAGTAACTTTGAACGATTTGCATTTTCTCTTAGGCGGACCATTTTTTAGTCACATTACCACTCTAGGACTCGATGCACCACAAACAGCTGAGACACCAAGGGAAATTTGTTGGTTAATAACCGACGCCATGTTGTCCAGTTTATTAATAACCTAAATAAAGAAACAACTTTCCCACTGTAGCTCATTGCTAGCTTCAACATCATGTGCAACATTTGCATCTGATTGGACGATTTTTGCATAACAATTTGGTTTAATGTGGTCTGGTTTGCCACACTTCTTACAAACAAGCTTTGCACGATAATCCAACTTCATGTGTCCAGTCCTTCCACATCTAAAATATGCAAGTTTAAAATGGTTTGCTAACTCCCCCTCAATCATTTTCTGCTTACCACCATTTTGAGAATGACTTTGTGTGTTTTTCCACCTTGACCCGTATTTAGTAAAAAATGTATCTTCAACATCAGCAAAATACTTACCAAACATTTGTTTAACCAATGCTTCCTGGTTAGAGAGTAGGTTCTCTAACTCAATAATTGATGGTTGTTTAACCCATCCTTGTATCGATGATATAAACGACATGAAGTCAGATCGTAATCCACGAATCAAATAACGTCTTAGTCTTGCATCACTAATAGGTTCATCACTATCCAAACCTGAAATTTCCAAACATACATTCTTGAATTTAAGAAAGTAACCAGAGATTGACATATTACCTTGGGTTAAAGAAGCATGATCATTCTCAAGGTATTGAAGACGCATAGGGTAAATAACCTGTCAAGAGTATTCAGATATCCTTTGGAGAATTCAATGCACAAACATGATCAATAAATTCCTTACCGATCGAAGTTCTCCACGCAAATAAAGTCTTTACGCACTTACTTTCCATTTTCTCCTTAACTCAGCGTTTTCCGGAGTATCACTAGGAAGTGTCTCGGTACTGGAAACAAGATCCTATAAATCTTGTCCTTGAAGGAAAGCCTCCACACACAAGTGCCAATATTGGTAATTGCTTCCAACAAGCTTCTCTGTATACATAGGAGAAGTTGAATTACTTCCATTCATATTGATTTAAAAGTAATAACACTCGATAGGGTTTTTATTTCACCGGGTAATAGAAGCAAACACTTGATATGGGCTCATACCATGAAACAATTTTGAACGGATAAGAAATTTAATTTTATTACTTGAATAAAAGAAACAAACAGGTTCAATACTTATAGAAAAATATGGTTCCCACTACTCCACTAACATCATTTAGTAATTGTGGACTTTTAGACTTCTAGTATATTTCCCACTACTCCACTAACGTCATTTAATAATTAGAAACTGTATACTTCTTTGAGAACGATATGTGTGCTTGTAACTGAGATTACATGAGTAAAAAAGGCACTAACTTGTGACAAGTGACTAGTTTAATTATTAGTATCCACTAGAAAAAAACCTCATACAAACGATTTTGAAGAAAATAAGTAGATGGAGTGAAGGAGAGAAAAAGAAAGAGAATGTGTCCCAAATACTTTTTGATAAATTATATTCTGTTGCAACAAAATTCTTTATATAATTATTTTATTTTATATATAATCAAATAAAAAGATTTAGATATATATTTACAATTTATAAATCGATAGGCTTAGCCGAAGCTTAGATCGACGTAGTTATAATTGGAGCGATAATGCAGATGAATAACATAAATAGATAGCAAAAGCAATAGAGAAACATAGGTTGGTTTTTGAGTTTACCAAAACAGCTGAAGTTGTTTAGAATCAAGCTAGTTACTTAACAGCTAATACCTACTGAAGTTTCACTGAGACACTTTACAAAACCAAAGTTGTTTAGAATCAATCAAGCCAGTTAGTTAGCAACTAGACTTTCGAAAGACACTTCACCATTCAGCATCTCTTCTCTCATTGTATTTTTGCGGGCTTGCAATGCCGTAACTTGGGTAATCAAAGAGTCGTTCAGTGACATACTTAAAGATCTATTTTCTTCAAGCTCCTTTATTTTCTTCGTCATTTCATTAATTTTCTCTTGGATGTCATTTATCTTGTCTGTATCGCCACTGATTTCCGCATTCAGCTGGGTTGATAGGGCTGTTCGTGCAGTGATACTATCTTCGGCTTCCACTAACTGGTTACCAAGCTCTTCCTGTCTGTCTTTGAGCGATAGTAGTGTCTTGATGCGATCTTCGATAAGTTTAGTGTTGAATCCAAACTCTTCCAACATCGGAAGAAGATCCAGAATTGCAGTGAATGCTTCTCTTGAGTCAGAGATCTTGAGTTTTGACGCGCTTTCGGCTAAGTTTGAAAAAGTGATCATATGACCAATTGCTGTTCCTTCACGACATGCCTCTTTATGTCCTGCCAAGGGACGGAAATGCGGTGTCTGTGACGTCCGGAAGATTTTTAAAGATTCAACGGTTTTCCACACCGGTGAGGATTTTATGAAAGGCAAGTCTTGATTCTCAGCCGACTCACTATCCTCGTGAGTGACGCAAGTCTTATCAGTTTCGTTATCTTTCACCAAACTTTTTTCCATAGCAACAAGGGTCACTGGTTTGACAGAGGCCATCATCAAACCAGTTTTAAATTCGGTGCAGGGTGAACCAGTTTCAAACATTCGGCTTTCTTCTGTGGAGAAATCGATGGGCTTGGCTACTGTTGCTGTGTTTTCGGCACATTGAGAACCATTGTCACACGTGATGCATTTTTTATCAGCCATGATTTCCACATTCGGGCATATGTCATCTTCTGTCTGCTGCAGGTTCATATCCATACAATCTTGACTGTCAACCCTCTTATGTTCAGAATCAGACACCACTCCTACATCTATATTACTTTCTGAATCTATTGCAGCTCTATTTTCTCGCATATCATCAAGATTAGTTTCTGGATCTACTTCAACTGTGTTTTCTTCTGGAAGATTACTTTCTGGATCTACTTCAGCTGTATTTCCTTCTCGACCAGATGGGATTTCCTCCCCGGGTTTTACTGGATCGATGCTCGTATCTTTCGTTATCTTCTTCTTAGCTTCCTGTAGATCGCACGCATTTAGAGTTGATGTTTTCTCTAAAATTCTTCTAGATCGCTTTAGAGTAGGTTGTGGCACATCCTCACCCAAAGATGTGCGCTTTGCTGTGTTCTCATGGCGTGTCTCTTTTTCTGGTTCTGAAACGACTTGGGTTACCTTCACGTTTGGGTTTCCATCTAGCCGTTCATGATGTGGCCTTAATTGATCTGCCTGAAACCAAACCAGCTCAGCCCCCGAATTGTTCAACCGGACACCATACTGTGTCTGACCTCCTGGCATCCGCCTACCATTGGTATTCCACTACCATTGTGCCTGCGATTCTATTTTGTTGAGTTGACGAGCGTATTTAAGGGTACCAAATATATTGTGATCCTGCAATCTTGGTTTGTTGAGTTGACGAGCGTATCTAAGGCCTAAGGGTACCAAATATAGTCAAATCCTTCTTTCGTGGATTTATAAGGCATTCATATTATCCAAATAAATTATTTATATTTAGAACTTACAATAAAATTAATAAATATGTAGAGATTTGAGTTGAATAACTATTAATTTAATTATATTTTTATTATTGAATTTTTTCCATATGACATATTATTCTTTTTATCAAATCTAAATTTTAATATTATCTAATTTTGTATTTAAATATGAAAACTGACCTGTTAAAATTGTATTTATAAAATTTAATTTCAAATATATTATTCGAAATATCAATTTTTTTAATTATATATTTAATAAATATTTAGACTTTTGAGTTAAGTATATATTTCTTTAGATTGTTTAAATATTTAGACTTTTTGTTAGATTGTTTAACAAATACGATTCGTTATCTGGTTCGGTAACTGCTATTGGGCCATTCGGTTCGGTTAACCAGTACCATTTAGGAACTAATTAAAATTCAGTTCGGTTCGGTTCTTCTCGGTTCGGTTTGGTTACATTCGGGATTCGGTCCCAAATGATTACTTTCTAACCAAATGGTTACTTTGTAACCAGAAGAGCCGTTTGGAACCGAATCCGAAAGGAACGAAATGGTTATTACGGGTATTTAGAAGGAACCGGATTCGGTTCGGTTCGTCGGTTCCATACCCATATGCCCATGCTTAAGATAAATGATAGAGTTGGTATCTCTTCCTCTTTGGGTCTTGGGACTTATGACGGCTCTTACCAGGCTCAACAACAAGAGCACAATCCTCACCACCTTCATGCACAGCTTGTCTTGCAGCAGCAACAGCAACAGGCTGCAGCACAAGCACAGGCACATGCACAAACACAAGGGCTTGCTCTAGCTCAGCCACATGAGGCAAACTCAGACATTGGGGAAGGAAGGAGTGGTGCTGGTCCTTCATGTTGAAAGTCTATCTTCATAATCCTTTAGCTTTAGTTCTGATTTCCAGTTCATAACATAGCAAGATGCACAGACACGGATAAAAAAAGAAAAATGAGAGAAAAAAAAAGACCAGTGACCGAAGATTTTCAACCGGCAACATGAAGCCAGTTTTATTCCTGAAAATGCAAGATATGTTTTGATCTTTCTAATCCTTTTTAAATTCATTACTCTTTTTAGTAGAACTTCTTCCTTTTCCAAATTTTGATCTGGTAGGATTTTTTTTTTGAAAAAGAGGATTTTTTGTTCGGCTGGACTTCAAAAAAATATATTTCTTTAGATTATATACTTGTTATTAAATTCTTCGTTAATTGCATATATTATATTTTGGGCAGGTTATATTTCATATCCAAATTGCTGTATCTCTGTTCTTTAATTATTATAATTATAGTTGAAAAACAAAAGGATTTTAGTTAGTTTAATTATTTATTTTATGCCGCATAATTTAAACCTCACATATATCCAAAACTCTAAAACAATGTATAATTGTTTGATTTATATTTTAGAGTTTCACTCTATCAAACATATCAATTTTAGTAACGAGAACATGGATGCTATGACGACCGGTCAAAGTTTGTATTTTATTCGAGAACCAAAAAAGATTTATTTTATATTTTTGATATTGTTTTTGCTGGGCGTGTGGTTTCCTGAACAAAAGTTATCAGAGTTGGTAGGGTGGGAGATATTATAGACATAATCTAAAGATTATATAGTTTTGATAATGTTTTTTTGTGAGTAATGAGATCTTTTTTATCTGTTGCACGTTTTTTAGGAATTTCAATGCTTTAGGTATCTTTGTCCTTGTAAGTTCTACTTCAGAAGAGGTGGGAGAGGGGAGGTTTTTTTGATCTGATGCTGCTTCTGTTTTAGGTTAGCTCATTTATATCTTTTATTATTCTTTGTTTGTCGTATATCTTTTATTATTCTTTGCTTGTCGTGGCACAATAGTTATAAATTTGACTTTGGCTGTTCTAGTTGTTGAATTGTTGAGAGAATTGTGAATGTGTTATATGTATGGAACAAATGACGGTAGGATATGAAGATGTTGAGTAGGAAAATATCATTCAGTGAATAATTCAGAAGCACAAAGAAAAAATGTTGAGTGAATGTGTCTCTCACATCTTCACTGTTAACATGCACATGTTCTACGTAGCATCTCAGTTGTTGTCTTTGTTAAAACAAAGAGAGAAGTAGCCGCAGGAAGCGGCTAGGGTTTTGTGTTTATTAGAAAATGTTCCCTTTTGTTTTATTAATGCATTAGAATATAATTCAAAAATTGACCAATAAAAAGGCTCTCAATATATAGAGAGCTTAGAGGCATATACAAGGAAACTTAATACATTGAATATTCTAACACTCCCCCTCAAGTTGTGTAGTGGGATCACCAATACCCAACTTGGATAAAACTGATTCGAATGTTCTAGCAGCAACCGCTTTTGTCAGGATGTCTGCAAGTTGGTCTTCGGATCTAACAAACAGAAGTTCGACTGTCCCATCTTCAATCTTTTCTTTTATAAAATGCCTATCTATTTCAACGTGCTTTGTTCTATCGTGCTGTACCGGGTTCTCTGAACTCTTAATCGTAGCTTTATTATCGCACATTAACTGAGTTGGACACTTCAGAGGGGATCCGATTTCTTTCATTATCTTCTTTAACCAAAGTATCTTGGTAATCCCCTTAACGATTCCTCTAAATTCTGATTCAGCACTTGACAGTGATACTACTTTCTGTTTTTTACTCCTCCAAGTCACCAAGTTACCTCCAAGAAGAGTAAAGTGGCCAGCAGTTGATCGATTGTCGTTAGGATTCCCTCCCCAATCAGCATCTGTGAATACTTCAACATCAAGGTGTCCATTTTTCTTAAAAATTATGTCTCTTCCTGGTGTGCCTTTGAGATATCGAATAATCCTCATTACTGCCTCCATATGGTGTTCCTGAGGATGATGCATGAATTGGCTAACTACTCCCACCGCGTATGCAATGTCGGGTTGAGTGTGAGCCAGGTAAATCAATTTTCCCACCAATCTTTGGTACCTTTCTTTATTCGCTGGTCTGGCCCATTCAATTATCTTTAGTTTGTGATTCACAACCATAGGAGTGTCATTTGGTTTGCAATCCACCATGCCAACTTCAGCTAATAAATCCAATATATATTTCCGTTGGGAGATAGAAATCCCTCCTCTTGACCTAAGAACCTCGATTCCTAGGAAATACTTCAATCCCCAAGGTCTTTCATTTCGAACTCCTTGAAGAGGTTTTTTCTAAGAGAGCTATTTTCTTCTTCGTCATTCCCCGTTATAATCATATCTTTGACATATATTATAAGACACATGACTAATTCTCCTCTCTTTTTGTAAAGCAAGGTATGTTCCCCATTACTCTGTTTGTAGCTATACTGCTTCATTGCCATTGTAAATCTCCCAAACCAAGCACGAGGAGACTGTTTGAGCCCATATAATGCCTTTTTCAGTTTGCATACCTCATTTTCTTGAAAACCATCAGATAAACCTGGTGTGGGTTCCATATATACCTCTTCTTCCAAGTGTCCATGTAAGAAATCATTCGTTACATCAAATTGATGAAGAGGCAAATATTTATTCACGGCTATTGAAAGTAAAACTCTGATAGTGTCAATCTTTGCAACCGGAGAGAACGTTTTAGAGTATTCTATACCATATTTTTGTGTATATCCTTTGGCAACCAATCTTGCCTTGTGTCGCTCAATGGTGCCATCAGATTTATATTTTATATTAAACACCCATCTACACCCGACTGTTATCTTCCCTTGTGGTAGCATACAATTCTCCCATGTACCATTCCTTTTTAGAGCTTCCATTTCGGTATTCATTGCCTCATGTCATTTAGTCATCTTCTTAGCTTCTTGAGTTGTTTTAAGGATTTGTTCAGAGAGAATAGTAGCTGAAAACGCCTTTGCAATTTTCGTCATTCATTTCCTGTCCGTTTTTACCGGATATGTAGAAGCATGAGGAACGTGTTCAGGTGAATACCGGTCAGGAGGAACCCCTCTATTTTTTCTTGGAGGAAGAACCGGAGTTTAAGTTTCAACAAATGAACTTCCTGAAATGTCATGGTCAATAGCATTTTGTGAATTATGACATTGTAAATTGTTTACCTCTTAATGGACATTTTCTTCGGCTGATTCGCTGGTAGTATCCATGTCATTTATTTCTTGTTGGACATTGTCTTCGGGAGAATCATTGGTTGTAAGAACTGCCTCGTCAGTCTCATTTATGTTGGAAGAGGCGTGTTCGGTGGCGCCATCTACCGACTCTGTCGGCACATCCTCAAAGTAACTTTCATATAGCAACCAGTCGGGTGATTCACTTACTTTCCCCCCCTGAGCACGAGATTGGTGGTCAAAAAAATAATCGGATTCTAAGATGTCACAGTCCATCGTGACATGGATTCGACGAGTAATCGGATTGTAACACCGATATCCCATTTGATGAACACCGTATCCAACAAATACACACTTTTCAGCACAAGGATTAAGTTTGTTTCGACTAGTTTTAGGGATATAAACAAAACACCGAACAACCAAAGACACGAGGTGGTAAGGTCATAACAGATGAAATTGTAACTTGGGTGGTAAGAACTTGTAATGGAGTTCTATTTCCTAGACATCGGGTTGGTAGACGATTTGCAAGATACGTAGCTGTAGCAAGAGCTTCTGGCCAAAGAGAATGAGGAACTCTAGATTCAATCATTATAGCACAAGTTTTTTCAAGTAAAGTAAAACATTTTCGTTTGGAAGTACCGTTTTGTTGAGGTGTGTTTGGACAAGTGGTTTGATGGATAAGACCATTTGTTTTGAAAAAATTATACATTATTTGGTTGACAAACTCTGTTCCATTATCAGAACGAAGAATCTGTATTTTTTTTTCAAATTGAGTCAAAATCATTTTGTAAAAACAAACAAATATTTCCGGAACTTCCGATTTATGTTTCATGAAGTATATCCAAGTCATTCTTGAGAAATCATCCATAAATAAAACAAAGTATCTGATTTAATTGTTAGTGGAATTTGGTGATGGACCCCAAACATCAGAATGGATTAGCGAAAAAGCATAACCAACTTTAGTATTACTTTGATTAAATGAGACCCTAAGATTTTTTGCAAGAATGCAGGTTTCACAATTCTCATGAATGGAATTATTCAAAAAAAAAATACTAGGAAACAAACTCTTAAGATAGCTAAAAGAAGGATGACCAAGTCGCCGGTGCCATAACCAAAGTTGCCTTTCGGTTGTTCCATGAGCAAGCATGGCATGTCCCTTTTGAACTACCTCATCAACATAATAAATACCTTCTTGTTCTGTACCACGCCCAATGATCTCCTTCGTACGAATGTCCTGTAAAATGCAAAAAAATGGATACATAAGAACCACACAGTTGAGTTGTTTTGTCACTTGACTAATAGATAATAACTTTAATGATAGTGAAGGAATGTAGAGGCAGTCTTTAATTTCCACATTTTACTAAAAAATAATTGCACCTCCCCATTTGACTTCACAAATTTCTCCACTAGCAGTCTCAATATGGGACTTCTTTGGAGATGACATGTCACCAAAGTCTTTAGGATCATAAGACATGGTGTCCGTAGCCTCGCAATCAAAAATCCAATTCATTGATTTCTCAAACCTTTTACCTCAAAGTTTTTCATAGGAGTTTGCCGCCATTCCTCCAAAACCAGACGCACTTCCTTGCTTATTTTTAGTCGGATCTTCACCGCCACTTATAGACAAAGCCCGTTTGACATTAGATCTGAAACGCTGGTTATTTTTCTCCTTATGACCTTCCTCCCACCATTCTGGGTAGCCAACCAGCTGGAAACATGTCTCCTTAGTGTGGTTCTTCATCCCACAATGAGTGAAATACAACTTGGATTTATTTTCTTTCTCTTTGGATTAGAATTTAAACCTCTGTGCATAATATTTAGCAGCCAAACCCATTCCAATTTCAATCGAGTCACTATCAGAAGAACTTGATTTTAGTATATTAAGCCTGGCCACTTCCCTTCGTATTGTAGCATATGCTGTTTCCACGGAAGGAAGAGGATCCTTTTTCAGGATATCTCTCTTGACTGGTTCCAGTTTGTCATTAATCGCCATTAGCGATTGATAGAGTCTTTGTTCTTGAGCCTTCTTATTGTAGATCTGGATGTCTTCTGGGTCTTTCATAGGGTTCGGATCTCGCCTATCTATAGACATCCAAATATTCTGTAGTTTGTTCCACAAGTCTTCTAGTGTATCAGACCCTTGCCTTAATGAATTAGCCCTCTTATGAAGGTCAAACACTTGTAACGAATCTGTACCAGAATTGTATGTGGTAGCTAACCTATCCCAGAGGGCTTTTGTAGTGGGATATTGCGAGACATTATTCACCAAGCTGGATTCAAGATTCTGGATAATCCATGTGAAAACACATTGATCATCTTGTTCCCACCTTGTATATGTTTTTTCAGTTTTGGATGGAGGTGTCGGCTCCCCTGTAATGTGAGAACCTCTCCCCCTCCCCTAATTTCATTCTTCATTAGGTTTTTCCATAGGGCATAATCGTCACCACCGAGTTTAATCCCCAAGGATAAATTCTCGGGGTTAGTTGTTTGTTGTTGTGTTCCGAGACCATTTCTCAAATCGCAGAAATCTGCATCGTTAATTCATTAGGGATTTGACTGACCACGACTTCATTGCCAGCCATCTTTGTTGAGGATGTTCAGAATTCCCAGAATCACACGTGCTCTAATACAATGTTAACATGCACATGTTCTACGTAGCATCTCAGTTGTTGTCTTTGTTAAAACAAAGAGAGAAGTAGCCGCAGGAAGCGACTAGGGTTTTGTGTTTATTAGAAAATGTTCCCTTTTGTTTTATTGATTCATTAGAGATGTAATTCAAGAATTGACCAATAGTAAGGCTCTCAATATATAGAGAACTTAGAGGCCTATACAAGGAAACTTAATACACTGAATATTCTAACATTCACCATTTCAATACATAAACCAAATCACCTCTCTCGACATATCACAATCATAGTTTATATATATAGTGCGGCAGAAAATAAACCATAGCCCATATACAGACTAATATTAAATAACCCATATACATTTTATTTTAATCATGACACTCTAACACCCCCTCAAGTTGGAGCATGAAGATTATGAATGCCTAACTTGCCAAGCAAAAACTCAAACTGCTATTCGCATAATGCTTTGTAAAGATGATCTAAGTCCTTCATATGAAAGCAAGTGCTCAAATATTTCTTAAACTCCATCAATGCACCGGGGTCATTCTCAGATAGAATAAGATTATCAACATACAACAAAACATGCATACGAAAACCACTCGTGGAATAAGAGAATAAATAATAATCTGAATAGGACTGAACAAACCTGTACCTCTTCAGTGCAGCCACTAACTTGGCAAACCAAACTGAGGTTCCTGCTTCAGGCCATACAACGATTTGCGAAGGCGAAAAACTTATCATTCGCGCCCTCTTTCAAAACCTGGAGGAATTTTCATGTAAACCTCCTCATCCATCGTATGTAACTCTCAATTCCGAGCGACTGCAACCGCCAAGAGAAAACATACAGTAACCATCTTGGAAAAATGAGCAAAGGTCTTTGTATAATAAATCATTTCTACTTGGTGATTAACAAACACGACCAAACGAGCTTTGAGGTGCTCTACTCTCCCATCAACATGATAATAAATTTATAAATCCACTGACTCCCTAAAGCTTTCTTCCCTGAAGGTAGATGCGCCAAGGTCCAAGTATGATTATATTTTAGTGCCTGAATTTCTTGTTGCATTGCATTTCTCTAACCAGGGTGTCGCATAGCCTTTTCAGAATGACCTAGGCTCATCCTTAAAGGTAATAGATGCAAGAAAAGAGCGGTGTGCCAACAAGAAACAAGAACTGTCTATATAATGAGTGAGAGGATAAGGCATACCATGATCATGAGATGGACTAGAATCGGGAGCAGGAGGAGCATATGGCATTGAATGTGCTATTGTAGTCATCACAAAATCCTTGAAACGAGTAGAAATAATTTTACTACGCTTGCCTTGTCCAAGATCTGAAGAAATTCCTGGAGTATCTGAAACAACATCTGAAACTACTGATAAATCTGAGACACTGCTGTCATCAACCGAAGGCAGAGATTGCGCATCACCAACCTCGAAAACCTCTACGAGTGGCGCTACCACAGGGACGCTTCCATGCGGCAACTCCCCCTCTTCAATCAGTGAGGCCTTCCCAACTTCCTCCCAAAACTCTGGAGCAGTAGTAGGAGGTGTAGTGACCCAAATCTTAGGACAAACCAACTCAGAGAGCATATTAACAGATGCAAATGGAAATATATGTTCAAAAGAATTCACATCATGAGAAACAAAATAATCTTTACTCTCCAAATCATATACTTTCCATCATTTCTTGCCATACGAGTATCCCACAAAACACACCGACGAATACGACTAAAAAACTTGTCACCCTTAAACCTCTGATCATGCACATAACACAAAAACCCAAACATATGAAGCTCAGAGAAAACATGAGGCACACAAAAAAACATCTCAAATGGAGTCTTGGAACCCAAAAATTGAGAAGCAGTTTTATTAAGTAAATACGCGAAAATTAAAATACACTCACCCTAAAATTTAACATGTAAGTTACCATGAAACTTGAGAGAACGGGCAACATTCAAAATATGTCTATGTTTACGTTTGACCCTACTATTCTGCTGAGGTGTACCCACATATGAAGACTGAAAAGCAATACTCAACTCATCAAAAACACGACGCACAGAGAAAAAATCAATGCCATTGTCAGTGCGGACTAGTTTAAAAAATCCATTAGATTGTTAGCCATTGTAAGAAAATGTAAAAATAATGAAGTTACTTCTGTTTTCTCAACCAACAAATAAATCCATACATCACGGGAGTAATCATCAACAATAGTGAGAAAATATTATGCACCACAGGAGGACAAACTATAATAAGAACCTCATAAATCACAATGAATGAATTCAAAGCAAATAGTCACTTTAGAATCACTGACAAGAAAATGATAAGGGGTGATTCCCCCAAATAAGTATGAGTACGAGCAGGAGGACCGCGAACTTGGATTAGGGCAAGCAATGAAGAAAATGACGAGCTCTAAAACTTTGACGAGCTCAAAGACAGATCGAGCTCAAAGGTAGATCGATCTTGAAGACAAATATAGCTTTGATGAGCTAAAAGAAAGGGTGAGCTCAAAGACAAGTACAACATTGAGGAGCTCAAAGGAAGATCGAGCTCGAAGACAAATACAGCATTGAGGAGCTTAAAGAAAGATCGATCTCGAAGACATCAGGGGAAGAGTCAACCGACCAAATCAGGGACTCGATGAACATATGATCAGAAATTGAGTGCAGACTTAAAGAGGACAAGTTGAACACGTGATCAGTGAGCTCGAGCTCTGCAAACCAGAGCAGACTTGGTCGCGTTTAAGGAGTGACCCAGCTCGGTTTAGAGTGTAGATCAGCCTAAGCGTTTTATTACTTGTTATGTAACACACGTTTTGACTCTCAAGTCAAAACTATTTTAGTTACTTGTTCCAAAATTATAGAGATAATGATGTTAATGGGTTAGTGGCGCTTAAAGCGCGAACATATGTAATTGCACACTAATTTGTACATTATAAATAGGGAGAACCTATCTATGAATAAATGGATCTTTTTTCGGCTTATCTCTTTCTTGACTAAAATATTACAGACTGTACTGTATTGGAACTTGCTATTCCCGTAAAAAATTTGACACTATCTGTGGGAAATTTCATAACCAATCACCATGGTAGTCACAAGGTCAGGAATCGAGAGAGAAAACCAGAAACTAGCGAAAAAACAACATACGGGAGAAGAACTGTAAGTCAACCAGCAGGGTGAGGCATCCTACATTCCGGTCCCATAGCTCCCCAAGAGGGAAATCCCATCATTCTCCAAGCAGCGGTGTTGATGGAGGGACCTTCGATTTGGCCTACGGTCGTTTCCAGGGAAGAGGTACATCTCCATCAACTGGTGAATGAATCAAGGACTTGCAGAATTGCGGAAGCTATGTCGGCAGATGACTCAGTGGTCCTCCAACTAGAAAAAAGAATCCATAATCTCCAGGAGGAACAATTGAAAATAGCATTTGAACGATACGTAAGGGAACAAGCCATGCACGCCACGATGGCAGGAATGAACGACACTATTCATGCTTTGACCGCTAAGATCAAGGGAACGAGCAAGACCCATCAACCGTCTGGACCAGAGGCGAGCAAAGTTAATAGAATGGATTGTTCGTCCAAACGAGATGACAAATAGGAAGGTGAAGGTGAGAGCGGGGGTAAGAATCGTAGCAGAGAACCGCGAGACGAGGTGAAGTAGACGTCAACCAAATGAGCTTGGGAAAATGAAGACCTCCGTTACAATCAGATCCACCCTAATTTGTCGGCCTACATACTGAAGGAATCACCATTCTCTGAGAAAATCCTGGAAGCTCAGCTCCTGAGGAAGTTCGACCCATTCAGGGTGGAAGCATATGATGGAACGGGGGACCCAGAGAGGCATTTGGAGCAGTTCAGATCTTGATGATGGCCTTCAACCCTGACGATGCGATGTTATGCCGAGCACTATCTATGACCCTCAAAGGTAATGCAATGGACTGGTTCAGCAACTTACCAAAATGATCCATCGATGACTTTACAGGACTATGGAAAACGTTTAGGGAAAGGTTTTTTGGAAACAAGGAGCTTAAGCGCGAGCATGACTCAATCATGGACCTTTATCAGTGCCGAGGTGAGTATCTTAAAAGTTATGTTAAAATATTTGTTCATGCTATGAATGATTTGCCAGATTTGGCCAAAAACATGACGGTGGCCTCCTTGAAACGGGGGCTCGACCGAAAAGGGAAGCTGTATGCAGATCTCATCAAGTTCCCAACTGGGAACATGGGGGACCTGCTCGCTAGAACATATACCTTTATCAGGGTCGACGACGCCAGAAGAAGAGGGCCACCTGAAGGGGAGAGTCGTACTTCAAAGAGGGTGGAACAGAATGAAAAATGATTGAGGAGCAACCAAGAAGGGATTATAACCGAAAACCCCAGCAGCTCGATCAAACGAATATGCGTTTTACCCCATTGATTGAGGCCATCTCAATGATTTATGATCGAACAAAGGGGAATACGAAGTACCAAACTCCGCGCACAATGAGCGGGTCAGAGTTTAAACGATCCAATTGATATTACTGTGCATATCATCATGATCATAGACATTCCACAGATGAGTGCTGGCAATTAAGGGAAGAGATTCAGCGCCTGATAGACAATGACGAGTTGATCCAGTATATCAAACGATCTCAACCAGATCGACGCAAGGAAGATCGTTATACAAACACTAACAATCGGCCACTGGAGAAGAACCAGAAGCTAACAAGCAACTATGACTACTTACCATATCAGGTGCATTCGGTTGCAAGTCAAGGGTATGTTCAAAACAAACGAGCTAAAAATGAGTTTGACGTGTATGAAATGGATGCAAATTCTTATCAAAACTACAAGGACCCAGTAGCCAATCTCACATTCAATGACGATGACCTCAGAGGTGTCTATTTACCACATGAAGACGCTTTGACTATTCACTTAGATATTGGAGGGGTAATGGTAACCCGAGTGCTGGTTGATGGAGGAATTTTGGCAAATATTATTTTCAAAAGAAGCTTTGATCGTATGCAACACGTGCCACTATACCGACCTACTCAGCGGACATTGGTCGGCTACGAAGGAAAAACCTCTCAGTGTGTTAGGGAGGTGGAGCTCTTAGTAAAAGTTGGTCATGGAGCTACGAAGAAGGAACTAAAAACGCTGTTCTTAATATCCAACGCTCCGAGCCCTTACCATGCTATTATTGGACGACCATGGCTGCATAGGATGGAAGCGATTCCGTGTACATTTCGACAATGCATCAAATATCCGTTAGGCAGCTTAGTAGGAACAATACGGGGCTGCCAAAGGACTGCACAAACGTGCTATGCAATCGCGTCGGACCCATCCAAACCTCTCTAATATCAATTAAATGATGAGGGGTACGTTACACCAATAACTTTAGATCTCACCTTGCCAGACCTAATGGATGATCCACGTGAAAATAATGATTCAGCTACTATAGATACTACAACGGGGGATACGATCATAGCTGACAGTAGAATGCTTCGATTGGGAAAGGAGCTGTCCCAGGACTCAAAGGTACGTTTTATAGCTTTATTAGCAAAAACATTAGATGTATTTTCTTGGGAGGCAACTGATGTTTCGGGAGTACGCCCTTTGATCATAAGCCATAAATTAGCTATCAACCCTTGTGCCAAACTGGTGCGATAGAAGCGCATGGATTTTTTAGCAGAAAAATAGGCTGCTATATTGGCTAAAGTAAAAAAACGCTACGCCGTTTATGGCATATCTGAAAGGCAAGGTAACCGGTCTGGATAGCTAACCCGGTTCTGGAAAAAAAGAAGAGCGGGCAGTGTAGAATGTGCGTGGACTTTACCGACTTAAACCAAGCATGCCGCAAGGAAGCTTTCCCGTTATCAAGGATAGATCAGCTAGTCGATTCGGCCTCGGGTGCGAATTTTTATTTTTTATTGATGCGTACTCGCGGTACAATCAGATCCGCGTGCGCCCACCCGATCAGGAACACACAAACTTTCAAACCAAGCGATGTCTCTATTGTTATACAGTTATGCCTTTTGGTTGAGTAATGCCGGATCGACATATCAACAACTGATAAATCACATCTTCCAAGATCATTTGAGAAAATATTTAGAGTCATACATTGATGATATGATCATTAAAACCCATGAAGAAGCGCATCACCTCAATACATTACAGGTGGTTTTTGATTTATTATGGAAATTTAATCTCAAATTTAACCCGGATAAGTGTTCGTTTGGTGTTGCGAAAGGCACATGTTTGGGCTACGTGGTAAGTCAACAAGGTATTGAGGCAGTTCCCGTCCAACTAAACGCGATTTTGCAGATCGAACCACCAAAGAATGTTAGAGAAGTGCAGTGTCTTACAAGAAGGTTAGCAGCCCTTTCAAGGTTTATCTCTCGCGCATCAGACAAGAGTCATTATTTTTTTGAAATATTGCGGGGTGCTAAGAATTTTGCATGGACATAAAAATGTGATAAAGCTTTCGTCGAGCTCAAGCAGTACCTCACCTCCCCTGAGATTTTGTCTGCTCCTGCTCCTGAAGAGCCCCTATTTATTTACCTGGAAGTGTCATCATTTGTTGTGAACTCGGTTCTCGTTTGCGACCAGAATGAGAAAAAACGCCCGATATATCACACGAGCAAAACGCTAACAAATTTGGAGACGATATATCTAAATCTCGAAAAACTCGCTTTGAGTTTGGTTGTTGTAGCTCGACAAATGAGGCCATATTCCAAGGAAGTCTAATTACGGTGCGAACAACATTTCCTTTACAAACAGTATTACAGAAGGCAGATGTTTCTGGCAGATTAACCAAATGGAGCATCGAGCTCGGCGAGTATGATATCCGTTTTGAGCCGCGCTTAGCTATAAAGAGGCAAGCAATTGCAGATGTTTTAGCAGAGTTCAACTCATCCAGAGAAGAATAGATTGAGATAAACGACAAACAAACAATTGAGCTCGACCAGTGGATCATTAAGGTCGACGATGTATCTTGAACGTCAAGAGGGGGCACACGCATTATACTCCGGACTCCAAGTGGGGAGGAGGTCAAACAAGCTGTATGCTTTAATTTTCCGGTTACAAATAACGCCGCAGAATATGAGGCCGCCCTTTGTGGCATAAAGCTAGATTTGATATGTGGAGCTCGATGCTGATGAGTTCGGAAACTTCAACCACAACTCATTGCATAATCCGGACAAGGGTAATTCGGACAATGACACACCCATAAAAAATCCGGACAAGACAATAGTAAAACACCTTTTGACTAAGCTATTTGCTAATCTACTTAAAAAACTAATGGGTCCTTAAACTTGACCCGGTTTCATAACTTGACCCGTAAGCCCATGGGTCATGAATTAAGAGTATAAATACCCCCAACTACTCTCATTAATAAGGGTGATCAACATTTAATACAAGCAGACTTCTTAATTATCTCACTACTCTCGACACTAAAAACTAAACACTTTAAACTTCACAAAACACTTTACCAAACTACCCCAGCCCAAAATAAACCTTACCAATTTGGCGACCACAGTAGGAGCACGAGGGTGCCTGAATTTTATATTCAAAACCATTACAAAGAACCAGTTCGGACGGATCTGAACGAGTAGGGAACTCCACCACTGGTGTTGGAAACGGTTGGGGAAAACAAAGAATACACTATTGAAGAGCGAGACAAGTTGAGAGCGGAAATAGAGGCGTTAAGGGCCTTAAAACAAGAAGAAAATGGTATAAGGGAGAAGTCAGGGGCGTCAGCTATTTATCACACTAACAACCCTAGGGAGAATGATCCATCAATAAAGACTCACGTGAGTTCGAAAAAGACTCATGTTAGTTCTAAGAAGACACATCGGTTTAAGCCTGTTGAGTTCAGTTTCTGAGTCCTCCAGTAGCTCTTCCAACGAGGCTGATCTTGAGGAGTCTTTGTCATGAAGTAGTAATGAACGGAGGTCTAGGAAAAAAAATAAAACTAATTAAAAAATATTCAAGAAAGAGGGATAGGCATGGGAGGCTTAAAAGACATCTGGACAAAGGGTCATCCCACAGTCATAGGCATGTTGATCAGTTGCTAATAGATCCTTTTGTTTTTCAGACCAAACCAAGTATTTTTGCAACACCAAATGAAGACACAGTCTTTAGTCGAAATAAGAACTGGAGGCAGTCACCCCTGTCTGCCAAGATACTGTCCGGAAACCTACCTAAAAGATTTGACAGCTCCAAGATGGAGAAGTATGATGGAAGTAAAGATCCGGACAACCATCTAGAGCAGTTCCAAAAATTCATGATGAATTTTGATGACGATAAGAAACTTTTGTGTAAAGCCTTCTCCCAAAATTTTACGGGAAGTGCTCTTAAGTGGTACAACAGTTTACCCCAGGGGTGTATAAGAAAATTTGATACATTCTGGGTTACCTTTCGAATGCAATTTGTTGGAAGTAAGGAGATGAAGGGCAATGAAGATACCATTATCCATTATGCCCAAGAACCAAACGAGTCCTTAAAGGACTACATAAGTCGGTTCGTGAATACAAAGAACATATTAGCAGATTGCTTCGAACATGTGGCAATTGCTTCTTTGAGATAAAGGTTGAACCCTGGAAACCTGGCCGATTCGGTGACCAGGAAAAAAGACATGACCTGGGGAGGCCTATTGAATCAGGTTGGAAAACAAATTAATGTGGAAGAAACCAAGAAACCCAGGATGCACCGTCAAGTGAGCTCCACCACAACAGCTCAGAACCAGTCCAGATATAACGCTAATGAGACCGGACAAGGGTCCAACCAGGCTAAATAAGCTCAGTCAAACCAGAATCAGTCTCAGAGCCAGCAGTCAAGAAATAAAAGAGGTCGTTGGGTTCAACCGGAGTGGTTTGCAGAGTTGAAAGAGAATATGGCCACAATATATGACAAGACTAAGGAAGATGTCCATTTCCAGAAACCAGCAGCATTGTAGTCTCCCAGAGAGAGTCGAAATACTTGTTTCTGCCAATATCATAATGATATAGGCCATAACACTCACGACTGCATTGCATTGAAGCAGGAAGTGCAGAACCTTATTGAAAGGGGCAAGATGGGAGCTTAAGTCAAAAAGAGGAGTGGGAACAGGCCTGACAATGCTCCTCGGACGGGCTCTACAAACAATGCGAGAACATCTGCTCAAGAAGGGCAATGGTGATCCTTGAAAGATTTGATATTGAGGAAGAGGTGCTGTTGGGCAAGGGGCCCTTTAATAAGTTGGTCAAGGTGTTATTTGTTGTAGTAGATTTCCCCATATCATACGATGCAATTTTTGGGAGGTCCTAGTTTTCCAGAATGCATGCTGTGGCCTGAACAGTCTATCAGTGTTTAAAGTATGCAGTTTAAGGGAAATTAGGTGTTGTCGGAAGTAGTCAGTAGATAGCCAGGGAGTGCTATGCCACTTCTCTTGCTCCTAGAACTTTGGGAGCAGTTCGGATCAATGAAGATTAGCAGTTACTGGAGCCTTCTGAGGGGGATGGTGAGATTGATGACCCTAGAGAGGCTCCTAGTGTTTTAATACCACTTGAAGAAACTGAAACCCACTCCCTTACAAAGGGTAGAAGTATCAAGATTGGTTCCAAGATGACGCCAGAGTTGAAAAAGAAATTGTTGTCCTTTTTATAAAACAATCAGCATGTCTTTGCTTGGTGCAATAGTGATGTAACCAGAGTACCTGCAAGCGTTATCTCACACAAGTTGTCAATCCGGAGTGATGTTGCACTTGTTGTACAGAAAAGGAGAGCTTTCTCTAAGAAGAAAGCTGATGTAATAATCCAAGAAGTTGATCGGCTTACCAAGATGGGACACATAAAGGAATCGCAATATCCTTTATGGACTGCCAATCCAGTGTTGGTCAAGAAAAAGAACGGGAAATGAAGTATGTGTATTGACTTTACTGACCTTAACAAAGCTTGCCCAAAAGATCTTTATCCAGTCCCCCAGATAGACCAGTTGGTGGACTCAACATCTGGAAACAAGTTGTTGTCCTTCATGGATACTTTCTCTGGGTACAACCAGATACAGGTGGATCTGAAGGACCAAGATCATACTACATTCACAACAGATAGAGGTCTCCATTGCTACGAGGTGATGCCTTTTGGGTTAAAAAATGTTGGGGCTACTTACCAGAGGTTGGTGAACAAAGCATTTGCTAGTCAAATTGGCAGAAATATGGAGGTATACATAGATGACATGATGGTTAAAATCTTGGAGGAGGATTTGCACATAATTAACCTTCAAGAAACATTTCTAATGTGACAGCTGTGAATTTGAAACTGAATCCAGAAAAATATATCTTTGGGGTTCGATCCAGAAAGCTTTTGGGTTATGTGATAAGTGAGAAAGGGATACAGCCCAATTCGGATCAGCTTAATGCCCTATTAGATATAAATCCTCCTTGGATTATTGAAGAAGTCCAGAGGCTCACTGGGAGGTTGGCTGCTTTGAATCGTTTTATTTCAAGGTCTTCGGACAATTGTGCTTCGTTTTTCCAAACCTTGAAGAATGCTAAAGATTTTAATTGGTCTCCACAGTGCAGCCAAGCTTTTGTCGAAATAAAGAAACACTTATCCTCACCAAAGACTCTGTTTAAGCCCATTCAAGGAGAAACACTCTATGTATACTTGGCTGTGTCAGAATGTGCTATTAGTGCGGTATTGGTAAGAGAAGTGGACAACTACCCTCGTCCGATGTACTACATCTGCAAAAGTTTGATAGATGCTGAGAAGAGGTACCTAAAACTTAAAAAGTTGGCACTAACCTTAGTGATTGCAGCAAGAAAGATGAGGCCGTATTTTCAGTATCATTCCATCTTTGTCCGAACATCTTTCCCATTGAAGAATGTTCTTCAGAAAACAAACATATCAAGCAGGAAGACCAAGTGGTCAGTAGAATTGGGTGATTATGACATTGATTTCTCCCCACAAACGGCTATCAAGGCTCAATCAGTAGCTGATTTCTTGGTAGAATTCCATTCGGACAGAAACTCCAAACAAACTTCAGAAGAGAAAACTAAGAAAGTATGGGTAGTCTGAGCTGATGGTCGTTCAAGAAAAATGGGGTATGGAGCTGGAATTTGCCTAACCTCTCCATATGGTGATAAGATGTACCCGACTATATGCTTTGGGTTCAGGGCTTCTAACAATGAGTCCGAATATGAAGCAGCTATAACTGGTCTTAAATTAGCTTTCCTATGTGGGGCTAAGAGAGTTCGGTTGATGAGTCACTCTCAGCTTCTTATCCATCAATCTCAAGGCCATTCTGAGGCAAAAAAGGAGCAACTAATCAAATACTTACTCATACTAAAAGAGGTGGCATCCAATTTCAAAAGTGTTTGTTATGAGTATATTCCTAGGTTAGAAAAATACACTGGTAGATTATTTGGCAACCAAAGCATGTTCTGAGTCTTACCCTTGGATTCACATACAAGAATGCCCATCCATACAACCAAGTCAAAACAAGGAAGAGGAGGAAAGCTTGAACATACATGTGATTCAACCTAAAGATTGGAGGTTTTTCCTTATTCAATATATTTCTGATGGGGTTTTGCCTCCGGATAAAGCTATGGCAAGAAAAATTAAACACAGGGCTCGTGATTTTTTAATTATAAGGGGAGTTCTTTATAAAAAAATCTTATAGTAGACCTCTTCTGCGTTGTTTGATGGGTGAAGAATCTCAAGTTTTTTTATCCGAACTACACGATGGAGAAGGATCAACACATTGTGGGTACAAGGCATTAACCCGGAGAGTGTTGTTGGCTGGGTACTATTGGCCGTCCATAATGTCAGATGCTACAGAAATGATAAAGAAGTGTGATCCATGTCAAAGGTATGACAATGAAATTCCTGCGTTATTAGTACCTATGGAGTCTATTTCTAAGCCAGTACATTTTCTCGTTGGGAATTGGATTTAGTTGGACCTCTGCCTATGGCGTCCGGGGAAGGCAGAACTATTATATTTGCTATTTATTAATTCTCAAAATAGATAGAGGCAGCTCCTTTGGAGGAAACACTTCGAAGGTTGTCATTAAATTTATCTTATCCAATATATGTTGCAGATTTGGGATCCCTTAAAAGATTACCACAGATAATGGGCCACAGTTTGATAACAAGGATATGGATAATTTTTGTGCTTCTATGGGAATTCATCATTTCTTTTCTTCTCATTTCCATCCAAAATCAAATGGCCAAGTTGAAGTTGCCAACATGACTATTTTGTCTTGATTAAAAAATAATCTAGAAGGAGCTTCATGGAAGTGGCCAAGCTATTTGCAAGAAGTATTGTGGGCGTACCAAACTACTCCCCGGGCTGCTACACAGGAGTCTCCTTTGATTTGGTGTATGGTATTGATGCAATTACCCCCATAGAAGCTACCCTACCATCATACAGGGTCCACAACTATTTTGAACAAGCTAATGAGATAGAAATTAGGAATCAGTTAAACTTAATAGAAGAAAGAAGGATTAAAGCTCACTTAAGAATAGCTCACTACCAATGCTTGATGAGGAGTAGATTTGCTTCCGAAGTCAAGAGAAGAGATTTTCAACTAGGAGATAAGGTGTTAAGAAAAGTTTTCTTACACACCAAGAAGAAAAAGTTCGGTAAGCTGGCTCCAAACTGGGAAGGCCCCTATGAGGTCTCTGAAAAACTTAAGCCTGTGACATATAGGATTCAGGACAAAAAAGGAAGAGTGTTGAAGCACCCATAGAATATTGAACATTTCAAGTTATATTTAGAATAAAATTTGTGTGTAAATATTTACTTGTTAAATATCAATGTAAATATTAGGGGCATACTCTTTCCTACCCTGGTGGCGTGGGGAGGTTTTAATGAGGTGTCCGATTTTTTATTTAATAATATGTGATGCCTCCCTAAAAAATTCGGAGTGGTTTTACTACAATTCAATTCAAGTACAAATCACTTGTTCAACACCTTGGATCTTTAGTAGATCGGACAAACCTGGTTAAGTGATGATTATTAAATACATGTCATCAAACACTCTCACTATAATACTTCTGAAATGCTAAGGGCTACTTAAAATTAGCCATGAAAAGTTTAAAGGAAAGAAAGTATTAAATAAAATAAGGTTTAATAGATTAAACCTATTCGGACTTGAACCGAACAGGAAAACAAAGCATGCCTTGGCCATCCAAGGACTTTAGGTGTTTAAAAGACTTATTCAGATTCTAACCAAATAACATTACAAAATCTTCCTTGGTCATCGAAGGATTTTAATTGTTTAGAAAGACAAGAAAAAATATAAGACCTTAGGGCTTGTTCCCTTCAGACTTTCTTTCATCACCATTACCTTTTTTAGGACTTTTGAGTTCGACACTCGAACTCTCACCTGTTCCCTCTTCATCATCAGTAGTGGAATCTATTCTACTGGAGTAGTTGTGCTTGTCGCCATCTGCCATGGTGTGAATTGGGAGGTCTTCGTATTCCACATATTTCCATAAGGGACCAAAGGTCCTCTTCGGAAAAGTATCATGGAAGAGCAGCACCTTGTCAGAGTTGACTTGATCATCTCTTTTCTCCAATGAATCTATCACCTCATTGATATATTTATAAATACCTGCTTGGATAGCTTGCTCCTGCTGGCTCTTTAAGTCTTCCTTCTCCTTGATCATCTCTGAAACAGAGTTCTTCAGTTTAGCCTTCTCATCGGATAAGGTTTGAATGGCACCATCCTTGGTTTGCGCTTCTTCCTTCAGCATTATGAAATCTTTTTCTAAGTTAAAATACTTAGTCTGGAGCTCACTCACGACTGCCTCCAATGTGGCTAACTTAGTTGCTGAGTCCTCCTTATCCTTATCCAATGCCTCCATCTCTTTTTTCAGTTCCTCTATGTATTGGTTATCGTTTAAGAGGTTGGTTGACAGAGATTGCTTGTTAGAGATGAGGGAGTTGATGAGATTGGTCTAGTTTTTCACCCGCCTTTCCAAATCAAGTATGGACCGGATATGACCAATGAGGGAGTGGCTCAAGACGTCCTGCTCTTCGGAAACATAGAAAGATTTACCATTAAAGGTCACCATATTGGCAGAGCTGAAGGGGTGGTAGGGACCTGTGAAGTCATCATTCTCAGAATCATTGAAGTACAAATCAATGTCTTGAAGGACACTAATGTCCACTTCTTCATTCCCTCCCCCGACAATCTCTCCGGACTGCAAATCTGTTGGGATTTTCTCTTGCAAGCTGGGATCAACAGGGGCTAGTGGAGGTTGGATTTCCGAAGGGCGAAAAATTATTTCTTCTCCCATGGTCACCTTCTTCTTCTTAGCAGTTTTATCATCGATGATGGCCATCCTTTTTCTGTCATTTTTGGGAGGCTTTGGTGGCATCTGCGACTCTCCAGCCTCCCTCACTGTTTCATCCTCTACTACTTTGAGCAGGGCAGCATCAATTCCCCCTTGGTTCCCCGAACCAGTCCCTTCTGTGGCTGCTTGAACTAACTCTGTTGCAGCTTTCTTCTTCTTGTTCTTCATCTTGCTGGGAGCGTTTACTCTGAAGGGTAAGAAAAATTTGACATCCTTGGCTTCTGTCCTTTTGAGAATTACACCAGGAGAGGAATGGTAGTTAGCTCTTCCAATGTGAGGTCTCTCCGACCTGTGGTATTTCACAGATGGGACCTCACAAGATTTCCTGATGTGAAGTAATTGTGGAAGGCATTCCCCCAATGCTCAACAGCCTATGCATTGAGTTTTGCACAGGTTTTTTGCCCCTCCTCCAAGTGTCCGGTGAACTCCTTCGGTAGCACTAAAAATTCAAAACAAGTCAATCAGAATGGAAACACTTATAATTTAAAAGGAAAACATGAAATACAAAGAGAGGAAAGGAACTTACCAATACTTTTCCACCTGCTAGTCAGCATGCTAGGATTGGTGTTGGCCTTAATATTCATGCCGTTCTCCCATGTCCAACTGACAAACAGAAATTTTGTCCTCCAGTTCTTTTCGGACTCCAGGAAGTCATCCACCACTTTGAAGTTGTTCCCCATATTGTGATGATAGAATGAAATCTGATGATTCTTGCACAAGCTTGTCACAATAGCAAACTGGAAGGTGTGGATTGAGTTTTAGTTTGGCGGGTCGTCCAGCAATTGGGTTATCTTCTCCGGAGACTTCTCAGCATCAGAACTCATAACAATGAAGGGGGAAGGTTTTCTGATACTAGAAACAACTTTTTCTTTAGGTACAGAAGGTTGAGACTTTTGAACAAAAGAGCCTGAGGGAAATGGTGAAAGGTTTGGCTGGAATGAGAGCGGTCTGGGCCTAAGGTTTTTGGAAGAAGAAGACCCTTGATTGGCGTCTTGGGTTGGTTGACTGGTTTTCTCACTTGAAGAAACTGGAAGGCCGGAAATGATGCGATTCTCTCTTTCTACCTTCTTAGCTCTTTCTAACTCTGATAAATTTAACCAGCCGCCTTTAACTAGTGCGTTTCTGGCCGTGAACATAAAACCTCTCAAGAACAATTTGAAGGTAAGGATGTGAAATCTCTCTAATAAAGATTTGAGTGTGGAAGATAATGAAATAGTGAAAGAGAATTTATATAGCATTAAAAAAGTAACAGTTACCTAGGAGAAGTTGAAGAGGGTTTTGCAATGATTAAAAGTTGCCCAAACGTGTGAAGAATCAAATGCATAGGTAACTTTCTAGACTTAGTGGATGCGACGGTCTAGGAAATATAACAGCTGGTAGGTCAAACCAAAGATTGACACGTGTCCAAAAAGAAAACTCTTAGAATTCTGGAAAGAGAAACCAGTTCCGACAAACTTCGAACTGAGTTGATGTTGAAACTAAACTTCATGGTACGGACCGCACGGGTAGATCGGATAAAGTTAAGACTGGCTTAGCATATTTTTTAGCCCTACCAAAGATATTTGGCAAGGCCTAAAAAAGGGGCTACTGATGAGTTCGGAAACTTCAACCACAACCCACTACATAATCCGGACAAAGGTAATTCGGACAATGACACACAACTAAAAATTCTAGACAAGACAAAAGTAAAACACCGTTTGACTAAGCTATATGGATCCTTAAACTTGACCCGGTTTCATAACTTGACCCATAAGCCCATGGGTCATGAATTAAGAGTATAAATACCCCAACCACTCATATTAATGAGGGTGATAAACATTTAATACAAGCAGGCTGCTTAATTATCTCACTACTCTCCACACTAAACACTAAACACTTTAAACTTCACAAAACACTTTACCAAACTACTCCCAACCCAAAATAAACCTTACCAGAAGCATCAAGATCAGATCTGACTCTCAGTTGGTGGTTAATCAGACACAAGGTATTTATGATGTCAGGCAAGATAGGATCAAGGAGTATCTTGTGATACTAAAGGAGTACGTGTCTAACTTTATTAGCGTGCTTTATGAGGAGATCCCACGAAGGGATAATTCGTCAGCCGATACTTTAGCTAAGGTCACAGCTTCAGGAGAGCATCCTACGATATTACTCCAACAACTCCCCACGGCAGAGCTCATATCAACAGTCGCAACCATAAATTCAATAACTAATGACGACGACTCGAGGACTCCATACTTTCAGTACTTTAACCAAGGAACATTTCCCACAAGTAAAAGTGAAGCTCGCGCGTTGCAGAGCAGAGTAGCCAAATATTGTTTCCTCGACAATACCTTGTATAGAAAAAGTTCAACCCGACCTCTGCTCCGCTTCCTTGACCGCGCGGAAGCCAGTTCGGTACTGGATAATTTGCATTCAGGTGAAGCAGGGGCTCATTATGGACACCGAACATTGATTTTCCGTTTCCTCTTTGTGGGTACTATTGGCCTGAGCTAGCGAGTGATGCAGAGAATCTTGTATTGCAATATCACAAGTGTCAAGAGTATTCAAATACACAACATAAACCCAGCGAGCCCATGCAGAACATCCCCGTCCCATGTCCGTTTGATAAATGGGGAATAGATCTGGTGGGTCCTTTGCCAATGGCCACAAGCAAACGACAGTTCCTTATCGTTGCAGTGGATTACTTTCCAAAATCGGTTGAGGCTAAAGCCCTGTTCAGAACGCACGCCCAGGAGTATGTGAATTCATCCATAATCAAATTCTAGCCCGATATGGAATTCTACAGATTATAATGACAGATAACGACCCACAATTTCAAAATTCAATCCTTACCAACTTCTGCAAACGATATGGGATTCTCCAGCACTTTTCCATCCCATATTATCCTCAATCAAACGGTCAAGTCAAAGTAACTAACAGGACACTACTAGAAGGTCTTAAGAAAAAGTAGGAGGGAGCTAAAGGTAAATGGTCGGACAAATTAGCAGAGGTCCTATGGGCGTACAGAACAACCCCTCATTGCACAACAGGCGATACACCATTTGCTTTGGTATACGATGCAGAGGCAGTTATTCCAGCAGAGGTCATAGGGCCAAGCCATAGAATTAAGCACTACGAAGAGGAGGAAAATCTTGTAGCCAGATCAACTTCCCTGGATATATTAGATAAGCGACAAGATCAGGCAAGAGTCCGAGCAGAACACTATCAAAATCTTATGAGGGGACGCTTTAATGCTCGTCTGAAGCCGCGCTCTTTTAAGGTGGGAGATTTAGTCTTGAAGAAGGTGTTTCAGGGCTCCGGTAGTGGAACAGGTGGCAAACTAGGACCAAATTGGGAAGGCCCATACTCAGTTATTTCAGCAGGGAACCATGGTGCGCACAGACTGGCAGAGCAAGATGGTCGAGCACTCAAGCATCCTTGGAATGTTAATCACCTAAAGTTGTATCGCCATAATATTTAAGATGTATTGGTGCGCTCTTTTTCCTCCCCGATGGCGCGAGGATGTTTTTTAACGAGGCCTCTAAGAACAACTCTTTGATTTTTTCCAATATAAGTTATGCTTTCGCCAATGTGTGTTTGTGAAAGTTTCATCCTTATAACCAGTGAATGGGTCAATGACCACGCCATCTTTGGCTACGCAACAGACCATACTGAGTCCAGACTAAGTGTCTATAAACATGAATGGGCTGATTGTCCACCCTTACGGGCTACGTAACGGCCATACTGTGCCTATACTTTGTACTGGGTATATTAGCGAACTGGTCAAATACCAAGTCTGAACAGACTACGCAATAGGGTCCATGAGACCTCGCCGCGAATATGCTATTATGGCACAAGTTGTCTAAGCTACGCAATGAGCCCTACTGAGCTCGGGGTTGTAAGGGTCTCCAAAAAGCTCAGCAAACACATATTCCACAATTGACCACAAACGTTTATAGCGATACCTAATTCATAGAAGGTAAATCATACATCAATTCAGCACATTCTTGAAATAAATAAACCCAAGTGTTGCAGGCAGTAAGAGGTGTCCAACAGAACAACAAAAGAATTTTTTTATTACTTAGCGCTACTGGGTGTCAATAGCTTGCTAGGATCAACATAAGTATTAGCTTCTATGTTCGTCTGAAGAACTAATTTCAAGCTCGGTGCAGAAGATTTGACTAGAGCGGCAAAGGATCCCATGTTCATGCCAGGATTTAAGGCTATTAACTCTGCAATAACATTCCTGTAAACACTTGCATTTCCCTTTCTTCAGCAGCTGCTTCTACTTTTGTCTGCCATTGCTTCCGCTCTTGTTCGAGCTCTGCATGTTCCTCCTCTACTTGTTTTCTAAACTTACTCACCCCAGCAGTTAAAACTGCTATTCGGTCCGCTTGTTCCTCCACCTTCTTGGCCTGACTGATGGTCATATCCAACAGATTCGCGTTTTGCGCGTGGAACTCATCATTCCTCTTTAACAGATTTTCGTTTTGGTTCAACACCAACTTATGGCTCTCAGATACAGTCGCTAGCCTTTGGTTGCTGCATTTCACAGTCTCTTACAAAGAGGTAACTACTTTCTCCAGCTTGGCTTTTGCATCAATGGCCTCATGCTTGAAGTTCTTGGCAGAGGTATAAGCATGCCTTAAGCGAATGACCTCCGCAGTGCTGTGTTTAACTGAGCCAAAAACCATGGTTTCTCCACGGTAGGCACTTCAGTAGGGGACATATTTCGATAGCCCAAAGCAAAGAAGTTATGGTGCAACTGTATATAAGTAAGAAAGTTAAACTTAAATCCTTAAATCTTTAACTTAACATGTTCGAACATGTAAGATCTCTGGAATCGATATTTTGTTGTAGTACGACAAATCAAGGATCTTGCAAAGTTGCTCAAACATGTAAGAAGAGGGACGATGAATGTTGACCTTTGGACACTCCTCTACAGGCGCCCTTTCCTGGCTGGACTCAACCCATTTGTCGCCATCCTTATTCTTCTCATTAGCTTCTACTGAGGGTGGTAGATTTTCCAAAGTAGAGCTAAACACCAGCTGCTTTGTTTTCTATGTGCAAGCTGAGGGCGTCATTTTCTTTTTCTGAGCATCATTCTTATTTTCTGCTCCGTCCTCCACTAGATCGATCAGCTTCTCAACAACCTGTGGATTGTGTTCCTCGCCAACATGTGTTGTTGTTGGGTTGGGAGGACGTGCTCTTTCCTCGGAAGTAGCTCTAGCACCATCATGCTCTTCATCTCTAAGCTGTAATCTCCTCGTGCTTAAGGGAACAACGTCCATAATCACCATTTGCTTTGTCTTCCTTCGTGTATCAAGTGCACCAGAGAGGGTCTCCTCTTCATCTTCCTTTTTTTCTACTCAGACCTTATTGGGCTGAGGAACTTCAGGCACCTTTGGTGCTTCTTTTTTAGTTTGCTCGACAATCTTTCCTTTTTTTTTCTCGCACCATTCCCTTGCTCGCAAGAGAGAGCAGGAGCAGAGGAAAAATCCACAGCTTCACCGACCTTTCGGGTCACTTGAGGTACTACCAGCCACATGCCGACATTGTTCTTCTCTCAGAGCTTCTGTTCTAAAAGAAATCTGATGCGATCCATAGTAGCTTTTGAACCGTCTGCCATTCTTACTTCTCTGTCTTCTGTGATTCTGAGCTCTGGAATCGACCACAACCCTGATTTCAAGTAGTTTTACCATGTGAACAGTTTCTTAGGATCTTGTTGCCAAGCTTCAAAAGCTAAACTACTAACTATAATCAAAGGGTTTATGTAGTTCAACGGTCTCCCTTCTTTCCACCAGCTCTGATTGGACAATTCACCTGAAAGAAAGACAAATATAATATTATACAAGAGGTCGTGCAAACTAACAATACTTACAATTTTTCTTCCATTTTCTTTCTAGTTGGAGGTTTAAGGTGGGGTGCTATGTTCCCAGTTACCCGACACAAAAACGAAGGAGTTCTTCCAGTTCCTATCAGAAGGGAGTTCAACAAATTTCTTAACCCCTTTAAAGTGGGTGTAAAAGAAAGGGGCCTTGGTCAATTTTGTTACATCAATACTGGATAACAGGTTTGCCAAGCATATTTCAGTACTAAGCAAGTGTGAGCTGAGCACCATGCTAAGAAATAGCCTCCAACCATTCGCAGACATTTGAGTAGGGCAGATGTCGAGCATACTAAAATAATCACGAATGAGTTCGGGCAACGACAACCTCAGCCCCTAGTTAAATAAGGTAGAAAAAAGGTAGGTCTCCGTTTCTTGTGTATGATAGGGATGTTCGCCTATACTGGGAGCCATAATAGTCACATCCTCAGGGATGCTACATCTGTCCCTGAGGATAGCAATTCCATGGTCGTCTAAGTTAGTGTACTTAGGGGCTATTTGGGAGAAATAGTTTTATAAGTCGCTGATTTCTTCATATAAGGGATTCGTAATTTTGTCGGATTTTGTCTTCGTTGCCCTTTTTGGTGCCATGGTTTTTCTACACACCGCAATTAGGTAAGAATATGAATCAGAATGATTATAGTTGGCAAGGGCAAGCGATTTGATTTTGGGAAAACGCCTACTGATAGAAGTTAGAAACCTAAAATCTAGGGTTCTTCCAAGCGTTCAATGAGAAGTGTTTATGTGATAAGAAATAAGTTACCCAAGTAATGTTGAAGAAGGTGATAGCAAGCGCCTTAGTTAAAGATGAAGATAATTTTCCAGCAAGGTTAAAACAAATAAATTTTGAATGTGGTAATTTTTTTTAACAAAAGAATACACTAAGTGTTTGAATGACTATACGCTTTTCCAAATAGGCATCTGACGTCATTAATTGTTTGAAAGTTGTGCCAAAAACCTAAATCGCCAGATGGTGTCTCCAAAAACAGTGATGTCAGAACCGTCACAGTTGCATCAACGACACGTGTCAACAAGAAGCAGTAGCGAGACGGTTCGAATCACCACACCGATAAGTGATAAAATTAATTAGTATTTTAATTTACAATCTTATTAATATTTTTAAATAACCTATAAACTAGGGGGAGCCCTGATAAGGGGGGATTCCCCCAAATAAGTATGAGCATGAGCAGGAGGACCGCGAACTTGGATTAGGGCAAGCAATGAAGAAAAGGACGAGCTTTACAGCGTTGACGAGCTCAAAGACAGATCGAGCTCAAAGGTAGATCAAGTTTGAAGACAAATACAACTTTGATGAACTCAAAGGAAGGTTGAGCTCGAAGACAGATATAGCATTGAGGAGATAAAAGGAAGATCGAGCTCGAAGACAAATACATCGTTGAAGAGCTTAAAGGAAGATCGAGCTGGAAGACATCATGGGAAGAGTCGACCGACCAAATCAGGGACGCGATAAACATACAATCAAGATTGAGTGCAGACTTAAAGAGGACAAGTTGAACACGTGATTAGTGAGTTCGAGCTCTGCAAACCAGAGCAGACTTGATCGCGTTTAAGGTGTGGCCCAGCTCGTTATAGAGTGTAGATTAGACTGAGTGTTTTCTTACTTGTTATGTAACACATGTTTTGACTTTCAAGTCAAAATTGGTGTGGATTATTTTCGACTGAGGGTAATTTTGTCAGGTGTTTTGTGGTGTTTCAAAAGTATTTAATTCTTAAGTGGTTTGTAGTGAGAGATTTGAGCTGCCTGGTTGTATTAAATGTTCATTACCCTCATTATTGAAGGTGGTTGGGTATTTATACCCTTAATTATGGGCCACATGGGCTCTCGGGTCATAGTTATGAAACCGGGTCGAGTTCAAAAACCCATTAGTTTATTAAGCAGATTAGCAATTAGCTTAGTCAAAATGTGATTAGCTTTTAATACTTTAGTCCTGTTTGGATGGTTCAGTGGGTGGTTTTTACCTGAATTGCTCATGTCCGGTTTCTACAATGAGTGGTGAGAAAATCCGGACTCATCAGTAGCCCCTTTTTAGGTTATGTTCGAAGGCCTTTGGCAAGACCTAAAAAATCGCTCTTGAGAACCTGTGACAATGTACAGACCGATTTCAATTTGTGTAAAGGACTTATCCGGACTGACAAAACTCTCAGAAGCTCAAAGGTTTTGTCATGGATCGTGGGACACGTGTCCCTTTCTGATTTGCCTCACCAGCTATTTTTTCCTAGAACGACGCTCCCACTCATTTCAAAAAGTAACCTCTTCAATTAATGCTTGTGACGTCAACGCCATCTTTAATCATTACTTCTATCTTTTCGTATTCTCCTAGGTTTGAAGGTCTCTTTTGTTTCTTTAGTATAAATCAACTCATTTTTCACTGTTTTACCATCTTCATCATCTTTTCACTCGTAATCTTCAAAGCTTTTATCTCTCTTTTTCAAAGACCATTTTTGGTGTAAGTTTATGTTTACAGCAATAAACGTACTGGTAAAAGATGGATGGCTTAATCTTTCGGAGCTAGAGAAAGCACAAAGAGTCGAACGAGAAAGGCGTATTGCTACAGGCCTCCCAGTTTCTCCTATCGACAAACCTGAAACACCAAGCTCAGAGCGTGATCGAGGTTCGTCTTCTGCCAGAAGCTCTAAACCTAGAAGGTTATTTCAACCTAGTATTTCCCCAATCGTCTCAGGATCATCGGTCCAGGAGTCAGAGCCTATTGTCGAACGAGAGCAAGCAGTTACAAGTACCAAGAGACCCTCCGGATCTGAGCCTCAACCGGACACTAGGCCACAAAAGGAAACTGAAGCTCAGCCATCCGGATAGCCCACAAAGTTGACCACCAGTGCTCTCCCACCAAAGATAACTAACAATCCTTCCAGAGTGATGGAAGAAGTGATGGAGGACAATGTTGAAGAAGCCCCTTTTGAGACTGACGTCTCCGGGCAGACGAATGAAACTGTTATTCTTAAGAAAAACAAGGGTAAAAAGAAACTGTGTTTAAAACACCCAAACCTGCCGGAGTGCCTTGAAGGGAGAGTAGGACCTTGCTTCCATAAAGTGAGTGTAAAGTATCTGCTACCCATGCAGAACATTAATTATACTTTCATTCACACTGCTGAGCTTGGCTGGATCCGGACGAAGTGGGGGATCCCATAATCTGTTAAAGTAAGGATACCGGTTGATCCGGAGACGCCAACGGACTGCCAGCTAAGTGAAATAGTTTTTTACACAGATTTGTTCAACTGGGGGCTTATATTTCCCTTGGACCTAGAGATCGTCAGATATTTTCATATGATAAAGCTCTGTCGAAGCCAACTGAGCCCGAATTCCTGGTTCACCCTCATGTCCAATATCATGGCTTCCAGGCTCTCCAGAATCTCACTTGCGATGGAGAAATTTCTTACTGTTTCCAGCCTTAGCAAAAATCATGTTATCCCTTTCTACCATTACAATATGGGTGACAATTTAAAGTGGTAGATGACTTGCTTGAATCAGAGAAAAACTGGAAGACTCAATTCTTGTTTATCAGCGGTGCTTGGGAAAATGGGAGGAAGATTAAAGCTGATGTCAACCCAAGCATGCTTACCAGTAGATGGAAAAGCACAGGTAAATATTTCATCACGTCTATCTACCTTTTCTTATAACAAGTTTGTTTGTTTAATTTCTCTTCTTTTTTTTGGGTAGTGCGGCCGAAGAAGTGTACTGACTACTTGTTTAACATGCTTACTGTTTAATTTCTCTTCTTATTTTTTGCCAAGTTGAATGCTTGGACTGCTGAAAAGTGGGGAAATCTCTTCCACAACTATTTTACCGGTGGAAACTTGGTGAGATCCCATCTCTGGAACACAACCGGCAGGAGAGACTTGTCTTCGGAGGAATTAACCACTCCGCCCCCTCCGGAGGTCATTCTTCAGAAGACAGATGCAAAGGATGGAAAGCTATCCTTGCCGGGCAGAGCTAAAGCCCCAAGCAAAATGAAGGGCAAGAAAGGCAAGGCTAAGCCAGACGCAGCTGAGGTCAACCCAGGTGGTGTTGAGGAGACTGTCCCAGCAAACCAGGAGGGGCAGGACCAAGGAAGGATCAAGTGGTAGAAAATGAGAGTACCAAAGAGACAGTTGGATCTCCAAAGCCCCCAAAAGCTCCCAGTAAAGATCGAAAACGGGGAGCAGAAGGTGGAGATAGGGAAGCCAAGAAGAAGAAAACCTTCAAGGGAGATGAAGTTGCTCTCCGTCCTCCGGAGTCTCTTCCTCCAGTCGACCCAACAAACCCAACTAAATCAGTGGAAATCCCAAGTGACTTTCATACTGGAGAGGGTGCCGGAGGGGACATCAACATTGATGGAGTAAACATCAGTGGGCTCCGAGGGATTGACCTTTACTTTGAAGACCTTGAGAATGACGACTTCGCTGGCCCTTACCTCCTCCTAAGCTCTTCGAACATTGTAACTTTCAACGGTAAATCTTTTTTTGTTTCAGGAGAGAAGGACGTGGTTACCCATTCCTTGTTGAGAAATATTCAGCCGGTGCTCAACTTGGAGAAGCAGGTGCGAAATAAATCAGCCATCATCAACACACTCACCTCTGACAAAGAGAGTTTGGCTAACAACCTCCTTATTACCAACCAGAACGTTGAGGCATTAAAGAGAGAGAACGAGGAGTTGAAGAGGGGGAAAGAAGATTTTGCCACCAAGCTGGCCACTTCAGAGGGACTTATCAAAGAACTTCAATCCAAGTATTCTGAGTTGGAGAAGAATATTTACACTTCAAAAGAGGAGGTGAAGGGCAAATAGAAGGTCATTCAGACCCTGACCAGTGACAAAACTTCGGTCGAAGATGATGTGGCTAAGGCTAATCAAGAAAAAGATGACTTGTAAAAGGAGCAAGAGAAGACAATCCAAGCCAGGATTGATGCATACACTAACAAGGTGATAGACTTCCAAGAGGAAAGGTATGCTGAAGTCAAATCAGACATGGTCTTGCTCTTTCATCAGAAATTTCTGAAGAGGACACTAGGGGATCTATGGCGATTTGTGGAGTATGATGACATCCCATTTCACACGATGGTGGATGGTGATAAGAAAAACTATTCCAGTGGTTGGGATGATACAACTGATGAAGATGAAGGACCAGATAGAGTCCAGATGAGGAAACCAATGATCCCAAGAAGAAACCAAGTGAGGCTGGGGCATCTAAGAAAGCTCGGCCTTAAAGTATCAACTATCTTTCAATTTTTGTGTTTAAACTAAAGTTCTTTGATGGCCAAGGCATTTTTGTAATCGTGTCTGGCCCTTGTCCGGATAAACCTTTTCCTTTAAAACATCAAAGTCCTTGGATGGCCAAGGAAGTTTACATATTTTAATAGACTACTTTATCTTACACAACTCTTACATTATTTTATGGTTTCCCAACTCTGATGGCTAATGTCTAAACAGTCCTTAGTTATTTTACAAGTATTTTAAAGTGAGAGTGTTTAAATTCTCCGATGACAAATGTTTAAGTAATCATCACTCTACCAATTCAAATCGGTCTGCCATTGATATACTTTAAAAAAATTCAAAGAAGCTATCAATCCAAACACTCCGAATTTTTCAAGAAGGAATCAAATTTCATTAAAAATCCCACACACCTCATTAAAACCTCCCCGCGCCACCAGGGTAGGAAAGAGTATGCCCCCTAATATTTACATGGACTTTAAACAAGTAAATATTTACATAGTTTTCATTATAAATACAACCGGAGGTGTTCAATATTCTAGGGGTGATTCAGAATTCTTCCATCTTTATCTTGAAGCCTGTATGTCCCAAGCTTAAGCTTTTCAGTGACCACATAAGGTCCTTCCCAAGTTGGAGCTAGTTTGCCGAACTGCTTCTCCTTAGTATGCAGGAAGAATTTCCTCAACACTTTATCTCCTGGTTGAAAATCCCTCCTTTTCACTTTGGAAGCAAACCTGCTTCTCATCAAACCCTGATAGTGTGTGGCTCTGAGGTGAGCCTTAACTTTTCTTTCTTCTATTAAGTCAAGTTGGCTTCTTATTGCCACTTCGTTAGCTTGTTTGAAAAAATTGTGGATTCGAAATGAAAGGAGAGTGGCCTCTATGGGAGCTATTGCATCCATGCCATATACCAAGGCAAATGGGGACTCTTGTGTTGAAACCCCGGGAGTAGTCCGGTAGGCCCATATTACTTCTTGTAGATAACTTGGCCATTTTCCAGCAGCCCCCTCTAGATTCTTTTTAAGACCAGACATGATGGTTCTGTTAGCTACTTCAACTTGACTATTTTCCTGTGGGTGGAAAGAAGAAGAGAAGTAGTGTTGAATGCCTCTAGAAGCACATAAATTTTCCATATCCTTGTTATCGAACTGTGGCCCATTGTCTGTATTTATCTTTTGAGGAACTCCAAACCTAGAGCAAATATTAGACAGGATGAATTTTATAACAGCTTTCGAAGTAGTTCCTCCCAGTGGGGCTGCTTCTACCCACTTTGAGAAGTAATCAATAGCAACAATTATAGTTCTGCACCCCCCGGATGCTATGGGTATAGGTCCCACCAAATCCAGCCCCCATCGAGAAAAAGGGATTGGCTCGGAAATTGACTCTAAAAGGACAGCTAGGATATGACTTTTATTAGTGTATATCTGGCATGGATCACACTTCTTTACCAGTAATACCCAGCTAACAAGACTCTTCTAGTTAGAGCCCTGAATCCACAGTGTGTTGATCCCTCGCCATCGTGCAATTCAGAGAGCACTATTTGGGACTCTTCGATCCCCAAACATCGTAAGAGAGGTCTACTAAATGATTTTTTGTAAAGAACGTCTCTTATGATGACAAAACCACGAGCCTTATACTTTACTTTCCTTGCTACTGTTTTTTCCGGAGGCAAGATGTCATCTGAGAGGTATTGGAAAAGAGGAAATCTCCAATCTTGAGGTTGATTTACTTGAATATTTAAACTTTCTTCTTCCTTGATTTGACTGAGTTGAATGGATGGGCACTCTTGCACATGAATCCATGGGTAGGACTCAGAATAGGCTATGGTTGCCAAGGAGTCTGCCAGCGTATTTTCTGTTCGGGGTATGTACTCATAGGTGATGTTTTTGAAATTAAGTGCCACTTCTTTAAGAACAAATAAATATTTAACTAGTTGCTCCTTTTTGGCCTCAGATTGACCTTGTGCATGATGGATAAGAAGCTGAGAATCGCTCATTAACCTAACCCTTTTGGCTCCACAAATTAGAGCTAATTTCAAGCCAGCTATATCAGCTTCATATTCGGACTCATTATTGGAAGCTCTGAAAGCAAAACATATACCTGGTACATTTTGTCGTCGTACAGAGAGGTCAAACATTTCCCAGCACCACAGCCCATGGTACTCAATCCACCATCGGTTCGGACAACCTATACTTTCTAAATTTTTTCCACTGTTGCTTGCTTAGTGTCTCTGTTCGAATGAAATTCAACTAGAAAATCAGCAATAGTTTGAGCCTTGACTGCCGTTCGAGGGGCAAAATCAATATCATAGTCTCCTAGCTCCAGTGACCACTTGGTCATTCTGCTTGAAATATCTGCCTTTTGAAGAACATTTTTCAAGGGAAAAGACGTCCGGACAGTGATAGAATGAGACTGAAAGTAGGGCCTCATTTTCCTAGCAGCAATTACTAAGGCCAGTGCTAGTTTTTCAAGTTTTAAATATCTTTTTTCTGCATCAATCAAGCTTTTGCTCATATTGTACATCGGACGAGGATAATTATCCACCTCCCTTACTAGCACTGCACTTAGGGCACAATAAAAAACTGCCAAGTATATATAGAGTATCTCTCCATAAACAGGTTTAAACAAAGTTTTAGGGAAGGATAAGTGCTTTTTAATTTCATCGAACGCTTGGTCGTACTGTGGAGTCCAGTTAAATTCTGTTGCACCTTTTAAAGTTTGAAAAAACGGGGCACACCTATCCGAAGACCTCGAGATAAATGGTTTAGAGCAGTTAACCTCCTTGTCAATCTTTGTACTTCTTTAATATTCCGGGAGGCTCCACCTGTAATAAAGCATTAAGTTGGTCTGGATCAGGCTGTATCATTTTCTCACTTATCACATACCCTAAAATGTTCCTGGACTTTACTCCGAAGCCGCACCTTTCTGGATTGAACTTTAAATTCACCCTCATCAAGTTGGTAAAAGTCTCTTGAAGATCTATTAAGTGTAGCTCTTCTTCTATACTCTTTACCATCATGTCATCGATGTAGACTTCCATGGTTCTTCCGATCTGATCAGCAAAAGCCTTGTTTACTAACCTCTGATAAGTAGCCCCAGCATTTTTTAACCCAAACGGCATCACCTTATAATAATGGAGGCCCTTATAAATAAGAAATGTAGTGTGTTCCTGATCCTTCAGTTCTACTTGAATCTAATTATACCCGGAGAAGGCATCCATAAAGGATAATAGCTTGTTCCCAGATGTGGAGTCCACCAATTGATCCATTCGGGGGACTGGATATAGGTCTTTTGGGCAAGGTCTATTGAGATCTGTGAAATCGATGCACATACGCCAATTTCCATTTTTCTTCTTTACTAACACCGGATTGGCTATCCATAAAGGGTACTGAGAATTCCTTTATGTGCCCAATCTTAGTAAGTCGGTCAACCTCTTGAACTATGACATCAGCTTTTTCCTTAGAAAAAGCTCTCATTTTTTGTACAACAGGTGCTATATCCCTCTAGATGGATAGTTGGTGTGATATAATATCTGCTGGTACTCCTGTTACATCAGCATTGCACCAAGAAAAAATATTTTGATGGTCTTTCAAAAAAGCTAACACTTTACTCTTTAATTCTGATGTCATCTTGGATCTGATATTGACACTTCTTCCTTCAGCCAGAGAGTGAATTTTAACTTCTTCAATTGATATTAAAACACCACGGGTCTCTCTGGGGTCATCAATTTCACCCTCTCCCCCCAGAGGGCCTCTCAAATTGCTAATCCTCACTGATCCGGACTGCCCCCAAAGTTCGAGGGGCCAGTGTTGTTGCATAACACTCCCTTGCTACCTTCTGACTGCTTCGGACAACTCGCACTTGTCCTTGTACAACATATTTTAAATATTGGTGGATTGTTGAAGCCACAGCATGCATCCTGGAGAGCCAAGATCTCCCCAAAATGGCATTGTAACACGTAGGACAATCCACCACAATTAAAAGTATTATGACCATCTTCTTAAAAGGGCCCTTGCCCAATAAAACCTCCTCCTCAAAATCCCCGATCACATCTGCTGAGCTTCCAGCGAAACCCACAATTAACCTGTTCGAACGCTGAATTACTATTGGATTCTTCATTTGTTTGTAGGAAGTTAAAAAGATGATATTGGCTGAACTGCCGGTGTCCACCAAAATTCGTCTTATGTCATTGCCCCCAATGGATGCTCCTATCACAACAGCATCTTCATGGGGACCAACAATGTCCCTCAAGTCATCTTCATCGAAAACAATGAAGGGAAATGGAATTTGCGATTGATTGGAAGTCATGCCTTCTTCCAGTTGGGTAGCTAAAGTATGAACATGCCTCTTTCTCGAAGAAGTAGTTGGTGCAGTCGTGGTGTCCCCCCCAAATATTAAAAGTGACTCAAAAAAGGTGATGAGTCCTGACACCGTCTTGCAGTGCTCTGTGATAACGCCCACCTTATTTCGGGTTGATCAGGATCCAAATATTTTGACTCTACATCAAATCTTTCAATTATCACCATAGCCCCATCCGGAGTCGATGTCCCTGCATTGTTTGGGCTAGTCCGATGAGCATTATCAGACCTATTTCCACTTCTTCTTTTAGTATAAGCCCCAAACTTCCCTCTCTCAATCAAATTCTGCACTTCTTGTTTCAACGCAATGCAATCTCAGTGTTATGGCCAGTATCATGATGATACTGACAGAAGTAATTATTACGACTTTCCCTGAGAGATTGTAATGCAGCCGGCTTTTGAAATGTACTTCGTCTTTTATTTTGTCAAAAATGGTGGCTACATTTTCTTTCAACTCAGCAAACCACTACGGTTGAACCCAAAGTCCTCGCTTATTTCTAGATTGATGGCTCTAAGCTGATGCAGCTGGGTGGGATTGAGCCTTGGCCTTATTATGACCCTGTCCGGCTTCCTTGGCCTTGTACCCGGACTAATTCTGGTTTTGATTTGTTGCAGCTGGGGCAGATCTCACTTGCCGGTGCACCCTGGTTTTCTTTGTTTTATCCACATTTATCTGTTTGCCGACCTGATTCAGTAAACCTCCCCACGTCATGGCCTTTTTCCTAGTTATTGAATCAGCCAAATTGCCAGGGTTCAAACCCTGCCTCAGAGAAGTTATTGCTACTTGTTCAAAGCAATCAACTAATCCATTTTCGGTGTTCACAAAGTGACTGATGTATTCCTTTAAAGATTCATTTGGTTCTTTAGCACAATGGATAATAGTGTCTCCATTTCCCTTCACTTCTTTACTTCCAACGATCTGCCTCCGAAAGGCCACCCAAAAAGTATCAAAATTTATAATGCAGCCCTGTGGCAGACTATTGTACCACTTCAGAGAACTCCCCGTAAAAAACTGGGAGAACGCTCGACAGAGTAGCTTATCATCATCATCATCAAAATTCATCATAAATTTTTTGAATTGCTCCATATGGTTATCTGGATCTTTACTGCCATCATATTTTTCCATCTTTGTGCTGTCAAACCTCTTAGGAAGGTTTCCGGACAGTATCTTGGAGGACAATGAAGATTGTCTCTAATTTCGGCCACGACTAAATACTGTATCTTTGTTGGGAGTTGCAAAAATACCTGGTTCATCATGAAAGACAAAAGGATCCATTAATAAGCGGTCCACATGTCTCCGGCCATGGCTGTGACTATGAGACGACCCTTTACCCGGATGCCTCTTCAACCTTCTATGTCTGTCCCTTTTTCTTGAATATTTTTTTACCAACTTCTGTTTCTTCTTAGAACGGCCTTCGTCACTGCTGGATGACAAGGATTCTTCAACTCCATCTTCATTCGAGGAGCTACTAGAAGACTCTAATTCTGAATCTGAGCTCTCCACCGGTTTATACCGGTGAGACTTCTTTGAGCTAGCATGAGTCTTTTTAGTGCTCACATGGGTCTTTGATGGTTCATGCTCTCTTGGATTGTTAGTGTGGTGAACTGCTGACACTTTTGACTTTTCTTTCAAACCCATCTCCGCCCTTTTAGCAACCCTTAAGGCTTCTATTTCAACTTTTAGTCTGTCTCGCTCCTCGATCGTATATTCATCGTTTTATCCCACCACTTCTGCCAAAGCTGGTGGCACTTCCTACTCGTCCGGATTCATCCGAACTGGTTTTTCCTGGATATTTCGAATGCTAGATTCCGGCACCTTCTTCTCCCACTGTGGTCGCCAATTTGTTGTGGATTATTTTTTAATGAGGGTAATTTTGTCAAGTGTTTTGTGGTGTTTCAAAAGTATTTAATGCTTAATTGGTTTGTAGTGAGAGATTTGAGCTGCCTAGTTGTATTAAATGTTCATTACCCTCATTAATGAAGGTGGTTGGGTATTTATACCATTAATTATGGGCCACATGGACTCTCGGGTCATACTTATGAAACCGGGTCGAGTTCAAAAACCCATTAGTTTATTAAGTAGATTAGCAATTAGCTTAGTCCAAATGTGATTAGATTTTAATATTTTAGTCATCTTTGGATGGTTCACTGGGTGGTTTTTGCCCGAATTGCCCCTATCGATTTCTACAGTGAGTTGTGAGAAAATCTGGACTCATCAAAAACCGTTTTAGTTATTTGTTCCACAATTATAGAGATAATGATGTTAGTGGGTTAGTGGCGCTTAAAGCGCGAACGTATGTAACTCGCCACTAATTTATACATTATAAATAGGGAGAACCTATCTATCAATAAATAGATCTTTTTCGGCTTATCTCTTTCTTGACTAAAATATTACAGACTTTACTGTGGTAGAACTTGTTATTCCCGTAACAGAAAACACTCAAGAGTCTGTTTAGTGCGAAACTAAACATCACACAAGTAAGTTACACTCCTATCAACAGTGCTAGAAACAAAAAGTAAATACTAAACTATCTTAGCTGAAGGATGTCCCACCTACGGTGCCACAACTCAGCATCACTATCAACCACTACAGCACTACAAAATTTGGTTTTCTCAACACTAGTGAAGTAGTACATTCCACCTTTTTGTTCACCTAGTCGAATCATAGTGCCTGATCATCGATCATGAATAACACAACCAAACTTAACACATCAAACAATACAGTCGAGATCATCAGTCAAGTGGGATATTGAAAACAGATGACATGTAAGGTTGGGAACCAAAAGTACATTATGCAAAAACAATTGACAAGACAAACGCACACTACCGCAATGTGTAGCTGTAACCTGAGAACCATCAAGCAGAGATACTACACATGCTGACATAACAATAACATTTTGCAATAGATAGATGTCGCGTGTCATGTGATTAGAAGCCTCAGTATCAATAATCGAAAGGGTACTGTAAAACTCACTACTCAGAAGCTCATCAGTCTGGGAAAATTTATCTGCTGAAAGAAGAGAAAACAACTGTTGCAACTGACCAGAAAGATGAGAAGCCTTGTCAGTGGGTAAATCGGTAATACCCGCAACCGACGGAACCACGATAGTTGTCCCTACCGCCGTGTTGTGCGACCTTGGAGTACCGTTAGCACCTGGCGGTCCGCGTAGACCTCCATCTCCACGATCGTAAGGTGGTGTAGCGCCCAAACGTTTCACCCATCTTGCAGGATACCCATGTTTGGCGTAGCAATTGGATTCCTCATGACCAATTTTCTGACAATAAGTAAAACAACGTTGAGAATAACGTGGGGCAAATAAAGAAGTAACTCGAGGAGTAGACTGAACCAAAAATGCCATTAGGAGATTTTGAAAACTACTAGAAAAACGTAGGTGATGAGAATACAAACAATACTACACCGATGATACGTCAACACAAGAGGTAAAAGATTGAAAATATGTCGGTCTTGAGAGAATAAATGCCGGATAAACATCGGCTGATGAAGACTATGCAAGAAACACATCGGCGCAAAGGGAACAAAACCAGAAATACGTCGGTCTCGAGAGAGAAAAGGTCAGAAACATATCGGCTGATGAAGACTATGTTGGAAACACGTCGATGAAAAGGGAGAAATACCGGAAATACATTAGTCTCAATAGAACAAAGATCGGATAAACGTCGGCTGATGAGGACTATGTCGTAAACACGTCGGCGCAAGAGGAAACTTTTAGAGGCTAGGGTTTTGGAGGCTATGGCTCTGATTCCATGTTAAAAAATATATAAGTGTGCCTCACATACTAGCAAGATATTATCCATTTTAGGCCCTTAGCCCCTCACAGGTTTGCGTTTGGTACACTCACAAAATGCCACTTACTAGTTGAGGTGGGTTCACACTTATATACACTATATTTTTTTCAATGTTTGGCAGTGTGGGATTTTGGACCAAGTATGAGATGAAGTTTATTCTTCAACACCCCCCTTAAACTTGATCCCATTAATGGGCGGAATAAACCTCGCCAAATCACAGTGGAGTCAACGTCACTGAATGTGTTGATGGGTAGAAATATGTCGCTTAATCACAGTAGAATAAACATCGCTCGATATTCAACACATCTTCTTAGTCCCACATTTCTTTGAAATTTGGTTGTGATACCATGTTGAGAGAATTGTGAATGTGTTATATGTATGGAACAAATGACGGTATAATATGAAGATGTTGAGCAGGAAAATATCATTCAGTGATTAATCCGTAAGCACAAAGAAAACATTTGAAACGTTGAGTGAATGTGTCTCTCACATCTTCACCCTTTCCACACATAAATCAAATCACCTCTCTCGGAATATCAAAATTACATTGTATATATATAGTGTGGCAGAAAGTAAACACTAGCCCATATACTAACTAATATTAAATATCTTATATACATTTTATTCTAATCCTGACACTCGAACATGAATAAACCAAAGCTTTACATTGATCATTAATTATCTTTTCTTCATCCAGATGTTGGGAGGTAGTAGAGTGTTTATTGCATTTATCAAAGTTGTGCCATAGATCAAAATATGTGATCGCTCCTATTACTTCATCATCATTGTTTTTTGGGTCATTTTTTGTCACCGTTTGCTTGAGTTTCTTTCTACCTAGCATCACTATTCTTTTCTTTAACAATTTTCTTTGAGTTCTCAGGTTGAGTAGATTTATGAGAGATAATTTCCTTATCTTGTTTCTGATGTAGATTACTATGAACTGGACTATAGACATTGGAGTCTTGTTGAGGCTTAATGATGATGGATTTGATTTTAGTGGTTCACTCTTTCTAGACGATTTGGCTACATGGGTTGCTGATTTCTTGGTAATTGAACATTTTCCACATTCTGAGGTGATGTGTGTTACTTCTTACAAGAATCATGGTTGTGACCAATGTGTTTGCATATATGGCAGTACTGAGGTAGGTGTTTGTAGCTTAATTCCAACCAGTAGCCGTCATTTTCGCCGAAACCAACCCAAATATGGATTTGTAATTTTCTTGTGATATATATCTCAACCCAGACATAACAAGCATTGTATAAAGCATGCTTTTTCTGTGGAATAAGAGGCTGAGATAAGGGAAGTGAACATGAGACGATGTAGGGTTAAGGGCATTGATTGAGCTAATCAATATAACTTGAGTAGAAATTTTGAAATTCAAGAATGATATAAGTAATAAGAAAAAAAACCACCCTCTTCTCTCTTCCTTCCACGCATATTCAAACTAAATATTAATTATGAGATGGAGATATATTACTACCCTAAACTATACAACTAACTAAAGCACTAGTGAACAACTAAACATATATAAAATTTTAATTTTTATATATTATAATTTTTAAAGATTAAAACAAAAAAAACTATTAAACTTGAAATAAGTATTTCACTTGTTTTGTGAAACTGATTTTTCTTTTATACATTCCAATAGATGGTTAATTTAAAGTTTTGACATTTCATTTTAAGATAATAAACTTGTGATAAATATCTAAATAAAATAGCCTAATTATGAAATTAAGGAAACGCACTAATTGTTTTCATCAAATACAAACTAATTATATTAAATTTTATATCGACTAGATTTATGGAGGTTAATTGGCTAAAATTATATATATATATATATTAATTTCAAATATAATTTTTATAAAATTTAAACTTTAATTATATTTAAATTTTTAGAATCTTAGTCAAATTTAATTTATAAGAACCACCCGATTTAGATTTTTTTAAATTAAAAATATATTATTGACAAAATCCAAATATTAATTATATTTGGTTAATTTTTCATTTTCAAATATATATATATATATATAACCTACAATCTATCGACTAATTTATACCAAAATTTCAATAAATGATAAAAATTTATTGCGTTCAAGTAAAATTTGTTTAATTATAACTTTTTAAAACCAAAATTTAGGCTTCCAAAAGTAAAGGAGGTTATGCGACGAACTTATGTTACCTTTTTGTTCTTTGTTTTTTTCTTTAAATTTTGTTATGTAATTACATTTGTTAATGTGACCAATGGATAATTATTATATCTAAAATATTTAAATGAAATTTGATAAACTATTATTTATATAATATTTTGGAAAAAATATATTTTTAAAAAAGTTTTTTTAAAAAAAATATTTTATGAAAATGCGTGTTAGAATAAAAAACAAAAAACGATAAATGACAGTTATCGGCCGCGATACATCAACGGACTCAGAAACAATAAAGAAAAAAAACATAGGAGTACCGTTTCCATCGAAAGTAGAATAGTGAATCTAGACCAAGTATCGAGTAGTGCAGACCACGTATCGGGTACCGCGAGCAACGACCGCAATCATCATGAGGAAAGTGAAAGCTACAAAGAAAATAATACAACAATAAAATAAGATAGATAAAAAATTACCATAGACAGCCAATTTTGGTACCAAGAAATCTGAACCGAAGGTTCAAGAGAATGCGGTTCGAAATAGTAAAAGCAAGGGCATGAGTAGAACAAAATATTATCGCATTCCTCTCCCGCAAGACGTGGTAACGGTGCCAAAGAAATAATACCAATTATGTCGGTTTCGAGATGGAGACTAATTTGATGCCTCACAAAACTAAAAGTGCCAATTCGGAGCATTATACGTGAACCTAATTTTGGAGCTGGCGAAACTCTAAATAAATTTCTTAAATTATCACTTCGAAAATTTCGGAACTTCATAAATTATAACTTAAAAAAATTAGGCACTTCGTAAATTATCACTTCGAAAAATCTGGTACTTCGTGAATTTTAACATGAAATGTTATTTTAGTTTTCAAGTTAAAATTATCTACCTTCGGTGTTATCAAAATAAGGGTGATTAATCTTTATTAATTTCTGAAGTGTTTCTCTAAATTAATATCGTCACTTAGTACATCTATAAGACTTTCCACACACTTGAGATGTGGCAAGAAATAATTATATTCATCATGTCGACTATGTAGGCATCTCATTAAACCTTAATGAGCCACAAAGAGAGGAAAAAGTATGCAATTAGTCCATACACTGACATACAAGACATATTTCAAATCAATATTTACAACATTACTCGCAATATAAATCCAAATGTTCTATGTTTCAAGGATGCTTTAAAGGTCTTCTTCACAATCTTGCAAATGATATATCCCACGTTTTACTTTATAAAGTATTGAATATGGTCCTTCCAAATTTGGACCTAACTTGTCAAGAATTTTTTCTTTTGTATGCAAGAAAACATTCTTTAGAATCTTATCTCTCACTTTAAATTTTTCCATCGGATTTTAGACACATATTGGCTTCTCATGAATGTTTGATAATAGAGTATATTTAGATGTGCTCTAGTTCTATTTTACCTAATAAAATCAAATTCTGCCCATCTATATCATTATCATCATCGGAGTAATTAAGTAATCTATAAGACAGATCTTATAGGTTCACCGCATCCATTCCGTACAACAACGCGAAAGGTGATTCATGAGTTGTCATTCGGGAAGTCGTTCTATTGGCCCATGAAACCTCTTAAAGATAACTTGGAAACTTTCTTGTTACTCCATCCAAATTATTCTTTAGACCATCCAAGATAGTTATATTAAAGACCTTTACTTTTCCATTTTTCCGAGGATGAAAAGGTGTTGAAAAACACTGCTTAATTCCCCTCAAATAATAAAAAACCGTCATTTCTTTGTTATTAAATTGTGGACCGTTATAAGTGGTAATTGCCAATAGAACTTCGAACCTACAACCATTATTAGAAAAATTAAACCCGATAACATCCTTATATGTCGTCTTAGATAAAGGCTCAACTTCTACCTACTTAGAAACATAATCAGTTGGAATAATAATAGTCTGACGTCCATTGGAAAATGACAAACAAAATCTAACCCTCATCTATCAATGGGAGTGCGTCGAAAATAGAATTAAGTGCCACCACTGGTATATGTATCGTGTTGGAAAATATTTGATAAGTATCACATATTCAAACCAAATATTTAACATCAATCATAATAGTTCGCCAATAATATCCCACCAAAAGTATTCTCTTTGTCAAAGTTTTAAATCAATAATGAGCGGAACCCTCCCCATTATGTAGCTTAGACAAAGCCATTTGAGATTCATTCCTCCTAGAGCATCGTAGAAACGGTCGACCTAAAGAATTTTTCTATAACATATCTCCAAGAAATGTAAACCTATGTTCTTTAAATCTCAACTCTTTAGCCAACTTCTTGTTAACCGGTAACTTTCTCTTGACAAAAACTTCTTTCAAGTTATATCGACAATCTCGTTCCTCTTCCTCTGAAACTATGAAAACCTCCTTAGAATACTAGCATTGCTTGGATTTCGTTACTATAGACAAGATTTCATGTGCCAAAATCCATGGGTACCCCTCAAAATATGCAACTGTTGTTAAAGAATCAACAATAAAATTTTCACCTTGATGAATATGTTCAAATGTAACATTCTCAAACATAACACCCAATACCCTTAACTCATTCAAATATCTTATAAGTTGGTCTTTCTTAACTCAGAAAATCTAGAAATATGGTTCACAAAACGTTGTGATCACTCTCCAAACACACTCTTTTAGTTCCATAAATTCTTGCAAGTCGTAAACCAATTATAGCTGCTCCATACCATGTCTCATTGTTCGACGCTTGGAACACGAATCATATTGCTTGGTGCATAGCCTCCCTCGTCAGAGTATTAATTTGATTCATGCTCTGGATCTAAAAATAGTTGACCTTGCATTATTTCGAACAAACCGTTCATCCCCCGAATCTTCTCTTTTTTTGTCAAACTCTTCAGAGCTTGGCCTCTCAGAATAAAATTTGACTAGAAAATTACCTCAAGCTTGATATTTGATTGTTGTCCATGCTCATCATACTTTTGGATTTTCAAAATATTGTTCAATGTGAATGAAATTCGAACTATGATTGAATGAGCTTGAAAATAAGGGCGCATTTTCCGAGTAGCTATGACTAAAGAGAAAATCAAACTTCCGAATTTCAAACACATCTTCTTAAAATCTTACAAACATTTTCTCACATAATACACCAGCCGTGACTATCCAACAACTTCCCATACCAAAACTGCACTTACTGCAAATTCTGAGACTGTAATATAAAGAAACAACTTCTCTCATAAATTGGTTTGGTCAATTTTGTTTGAGAAGATAAATGTTATTTGATTCTAACGAACGTCTTATCACATTGCGGTATCCAAAAAAATTGTTTAACTTGCCTTAAAACTTGGGAAAATGAAGAACATTTATGTCAATATCTTTAAATAAAACTGTTTAAAGCTATCAATCTTCATGTTAAAATTTGTACCTCCTTGAGTGAACTAGGAGGATCCATAATTATCAAAGTCTTAAAATTCTCTGGATCCTCTTCAATCTCTCTCTCTCTCTCTCTCTCTCACTTACTATGTAGCCAAAAAAAATTCCAAACGCCCAATGAATATACAATTCTCAGGATTTAATTTCAAATGAATGGCTTTTAAACTAGAGAAATTTTCTTCAAAGTATTGGAAATGATCTTCATCTTTGAAACTTTTACCAAAATATCAATATATGCCTCCATATTCCTTCTAATATGGGTTTAAAAATATTAGTTTTCTAACCTCTGATAAGTAGGACCAACATTTTGAGACCCAAAGGCACCACTTCATAACAGTTAACCCTCAATCAGTAATACAAGTTGTGGTTTCATGATCATTCATATTCATCTGGATCTGGTTATACCCAGTAAAATCATCCATAAACGAGAGAATTTTATTACCCAATGTTGAATCAACCAGTTCATCTATTCTTAAGATAGGAAAATAATCCTTTGGACATGTTCGATTTAAGTCAATAAAATCTACACACATCCTCCACTTTTCATTCTGTTTCTTCACAAATAGTGGATTTATTGTCCATATTGGATATTGAGCCTCTCTAATATTACCCACTTTTGATATCCGGTCCACCTTCGCCACTATTACCTCTGACTTCTCAACAGAGAAAGCTATTCTTTTTTGGATAATATGTCTCACGTTCAGATTTACAACTAGGTTGTGACATGGTACTCCCACCATATCCAAAGTACTCCAAGAAAATACACAAAAGTTTTTTGATATATAATCTATCAAATGTTCTCTCATCTGTGGTGCTAATAAAGTTCCTATTTTCAAACTTTTTCCATCAGGAAATACGTATATTTCTATATTTTGACCACTTATTAGTGATCTAGGGGTCTTCTTTGGCTCATCCATCATATCTGAATCCGAGGTAAACACATCTAATTGCTATTATCTCATCATTTCTACACTCCTGGTCAGTTTGGTATGCAAAACTGTAGCGTAACTCACTTGGTGGCTACTCTGAACCGTTACCACATGATCTCTAGCTACGTCTTTCAAACACCGGTGGACCGTAAGAAGCTATGGTATGCATTATTGACAACTAGGATCTTCCAAAAATTACATTATAAGTCTCCAGACTATCTACCATCACAAATGATACCCTCACTTTAATCTTAAACGGTCATTGTCCTAATAAGAATTCTCTTCAAAATTCCACAATAAAATTGGTTGTCATCCCATTCAACCAACTATTGTTCGTTCTGACCGAAGGATTACTAGGGGATCCTGCATCTTTTCAAACATTGACACAAATAATATATTGGCCAAACTACCAGTATCAATGAGTATTCTTCGGATTTTGGTATCATACTATTTTGCTCCAATTACAACTATATCTTCATGAAGTCCAAGAACATCCTTTAAATCATCATCAAACAAAATAAAAAGAAAATTCTTCTTCATATAGAGATGAGTTGAAATCCCACCAACCAACTGCGTCGTTAGACTTACAATATGTCTTTTGCTAGAAATATTAACATCCCTAACCATTGTATCACATCCAAAAATAGCTAATAACTCAAAACACTTACACAAACTCTGAAACCTACTCAGTGGCTTTGGTTCAGTGACCACCAACACAACCCTCTGATCTAGATGATCAAGATACTCTCGACATACTTCAAAATCATCCATATGACCAGTTATTAATATTGTGTTTTCTTTCTTGGAGGAGACATTCATTGCATGCCTTGCTTGCTAATTTACACTCAGAACCTGTTGAGACCCAAGCTGCTTCTTAACAAAGATTACTTCCCATTCTCAATCAATGTCTGAATTTTCTTGCGCAACTCTATCATTCCCAATATCATTATGGTGTTTGAAAAATTTAGTATTCCTTTCCTCCTTCGGTTTTGTTATACGTATAGGCTTTCAAAATTGAACATGATTTTGAACTTTCTTAAAAATTATCGCAATGCTCTATGTTAACACAACATAATGCTCTGGCCGAACCCATTGGTTTGACCTAGGCTTATACTGTGTTACGTGAGTACTTTGTTATGGATAACTTGGAGCGTATCATTGTTGGAAAACCAAAGTTTTCAGTTGAGATAGTCCTGATCGAGGAAGAAAATTATTTGTTGCTTTGGGTCAAAGAGAAACTTGTGATTGATAACCCTGATTATTCAAAGTGCTCCCCTACTGAACTTGTCTTTGTGTGGAATCTGGCCTGAACCTTACCTTCTTTGACTAACCAATGTTAATCTATTATTCTACATGAGCCATTAAATCTCCAAAATTAAGTGTCTTTCTCCTTGTTGTTTCATTAGCCAAATCTATGAGGACCAACCCTTGTCAATAAATAGCGCATACAACTTGTTTGTTACAATTATTTTACCCTTTTAAACTAATTATTTAAAATCAAATTAACTCCACCTTCATCAATATTAATCTTCGACTTATTGATGTTGTCAAGATCGAACAAAATAAAGTTTTTCCAGTGTAGAAAAACAAAGTTGTTCAAGAATAACAAACTTTACCTCCTCAAGAAGTTCAAGTGCAAACTGAAGAAATTATGCATAAAATGAGATTTACTAGAGAAATGAAGAACGCTATACAGAATTTCAAGTCCAAATGAGATTTAAAAGTTAATGTCGAGAGATATAAAACGCGGCTTGTAGCTACGGATTTTACGCAATGTGAACATATTGAATTTAACGAAACCTTCTTTTTGGTTTTATCAAAGGATTTTTTTTTCAAATAATCATAAAATTAGTTTGACATTTTGACCTTGAGCTCCATCAAATGGATGTACAGACCACTTTTCTTAAGGGAGACATTGAGGAAACTATCTATATGGTGCAACCTAAAAACTTTGTCTCATGTGATCCAAAGTTGACGTTATACAAATTAAAGTAATCTGTTTATGGTCTCAAGAGAATTTCTCGACAGTGGTACCACAAACTCCTTGAAGTTATTGTCTCATTTGGTTTCGAGATAAATTGAGTGGATTACTGTGTGTATCAAAAGTTTAGTGGGAGTAAATTTATAATACTAGTATTGTTTGTTGATGACATATTATTGGCTACAAACGATAAAGAAGTGTTACACACGACCAATAAATATATTTCAGACAAATTTGATCTGAAATATCTTGGTTATGCATAATTTGTGTTAGGAATTCAAATTTGGTGAGGTTTATTTTCGCGTGAGGGTAATTTTGTCCAGAGTTTTGTGGTATTTTGAAGGTGTTTAATGTTTGGATAGAGTGTAGAGGGAGAATTGAGCTGCCTGGTTGTATTTAATTTTCATTACCCTCATTTAATGTAGGTGGTTGGGTATTTATACCCTTATCTTTGGGCCATATGGGCTTTCGGGTTGTGTTAATGGATTCGGGTCGAGTTTAAAGACCCATTAGTTTTAAGTAAGCAAGTAATTAGCTTAGTCATGAAGTGATTGAGTTTTTAATACTTTAGTTCTGTTCAAACAGTTTAGTGAGTGGAGGTTGTCCGAACTGCCCCTGTCTGGTTAGGTGGATGTTGTCCGAATTGCCCATGTCCGGCTCTCATAAAGAGTGGTGAAAAAATCCGGACTCATCAGTAGCCCCTTTTTTAGGTGGTGTTCAAAGGCCTTTGGCAAGACCTAAAAAATAGCTTGTACCCGAATAGATTTTCGAACTGTGTAAAGGCTTTATCCGGACTCAAAAAGTTCTGAGAAACTAAACGGTTTTTTGCCAGAGATCGTGGGACACGTGTCCTTCTCTGATTCGCCACACCAGCCGTTTTTTTCTCTAGAACAGCGCTCCCACTTACTTCAAAAAGAAACCTCTTCATTTAATGAGGATGACATCAGCGCCGTTTTTAATCATTGCAACCCTTTCGAATTCTCCTAGGTATCAAAGCATCGTTTTTACTTTTACTATAAATTAGTCTTTTTTCTACTGTTTTACCATCTTCATCATCCTTGCTCTGTTAAACTTCAAAACTTTATTTCTAAAACAAACACTTTCTTTTGGTTTGAGTTTATGTTCACAACAAGAAACGCTTTAATAAAAGGTTGGTGGCTCAATTTGTCGGAGTTAGAAAAAGCTCAAAAGGTTGAACAAGAAAGGCGCCTTGCTGCAGGCCTCCATGTGTCCCTTGTCGACAAATCGGAAACCCTAAGCTCAGAGCCTGATCGGGGTTCTTCTTCAACTAGGAGTGCCAAACCAAGGAGGTTGTTCCAACCTAACCTTTCACCAATTGTTTCGGGCTCATCGGTTCACGAATCAGAGCCTACTGTTGAACCAGGGCAGGCAGTTACTAATTTTAAGAAACCTTCCCCCTTCATTGCCATGGGGTCGGATGCTGACACATCTCCAGAGAAGTTAGTAGATCGGAGAAGAGGTCGCTTGGTGAAAGGGCAAGCTCCAAAAGCTACATCTTTCAAATCGGGGGCTAAATATAGTAATACAGGGTCAAAAGCACCCATTAAGATTCCTAAGGACAAGCTTTCCGGCCCTGAGGCATCTAGTTCAAGTCTCCGGAAGGAAACCACTGCATCTGAGCCCCATCCGGAGTCCAGACTACAAGAAGTCAGTGATGTCCAACAATCCGGAGGGCCTGCTGAGCCAACCTCTAGCTCCCCTCACCCAAAAACAACTGATAACCCTTCCATGATAATGGAAGAAGTGATGGAGGATTCTATCGAAGAAGCTCCCTTTGAGTCCGAAGTCTCCGGGCAAACAAGTGAGGCTGTTGTTGCCAAGAAGGACAAAGGCAAGGAAAAACTATGTTTAAGGCATCCGGATTTTCCGGAGTGTCTTGTAGGAAAAGTGGGACCTTGTTTCCACAAGGTAAGTGTCAAATACCTGCTAGCTTTGCAAAACCTTAATTATGCTTTCATCCACACAGCCGAACTGGGTCGGATGCAAACAAAATGGGGGATCCCGGAGAATGTCAAAATAAGGATTCCGGTGGATCTAGAGACACCGATGGACTGCAAGCTCAGTGAAATAGTTTTCTTCACTGAGTTCTTCAATTGGGGACTAAGGTTTCCCTTAGACCCGGAGATAGTAAAATACTTTCACCTCATCAAACTTTGCCCAAGCCAACTGAGCCTCAATGCCTGGTACACTCTCATGGCCTGTATTATGGCCTCTAGGCTCTCCGGAATTCCTCTTCCAATGGAGCAGTTTGCAGCTGTGGCCAGCCTCTGCAGAAACCACCTTATTCCCTTCTATCACTTCAACATGGGTGATAATTACAAAGTAGTGGATGACCTGCTCGAGTCGGAAAGGAATTGGAAGACTCAATTCTTGTTTGTGAGTGGCGCCTGGGAGAATAGGAGGAAAATTAAAATCGGTGTCAACCCGAGCCTCCTTACCAGTAGATGGCGAAGCGATGGCAAGAATCCCACCTCACACTTCCATCTTTACTTATCACAAATTTGTTTATCTGACTTGTCTTTTTTTTCTTGTTTCTTGGTAGTGCTACCTAAGGACTTCAGTGACTACTTGAAGGCTGGGCAGACCACTTGCACCAAGCTAAATGCTTGGGCTGCTGAGAAGTGGGGGAATCGCTTCCACAATGCCTTTACCGGAGGCAATCTAACAAGGTCCTACATTTGGAATACAACTGACTGGAGGGACTTGTCCTGGGATGAGCTAACCACCCCACCCCCTCCGGAAGTAACCCTCAGGAAAATAGATGCACCGGGCGAGTCGTTGTATCTGCCTGGTAGAGCCAAAGCCCCAAGAAAGATGAAGGACAAGAAAGGTAAAGGCAGAGTACGGTTGAAGCCAATCCCACCGAAGTGTAGGAAGCTGCCCCAACAAACCAAGAGGGGCCATATCAAGGACAGATTGATCCCGCTCTTCTACAAGTAGTGGAGCATGAAACTACTAGGGAAGTGGTAGGATCTCCAAAATCCTCAAAGGCTCCCAAGAAAGATAGGAAAATAGGAGCAGAAGGCAAAGACAGGGAGGCCAAAAAGAAGATGACCTCCAAGGGTGATGAAATTTCCCTCCGGCCTCCAAAGCCTCTTCCTTCGGTTGATCCTACTGACCCTACTCAAGCAAAAGGTATCCCTGGGGACTTTCAAACCGGAGGGGGTGCAGGAGGAGATATTAGCATTGATGGTGTTGATATTAGTGGTCGTGAAGAGATCGGTCTTTACTTCGAAAACCTCCCTAAGGATGATTTTGCTGGACCTTACCTCCCCCCAAGCTCTTCAAACATCGTTATTCAATGTTAAGCCTTTCTCTGTCTCAAGTGAAAGAGATGTCATCACTCACTCTATATTAAGTAATATCCAGCCAGTTTTTAATTTGGAGAAGCAAGTACGAGGTCAGTCAGCGATCATTAATGCCCTTAATTCTGAAAAAAGAGAAATTGTCTGGCGACCTCCTCACTGCCAATCAAAATGCTGATGTTTTGAAGAGGGAAAATGAGGAGTGTAAAAAAGAACACGGAGGATTGGGCCACAAAGGTAGCCACTTTGGAAGATGTCATAAAAGAACTTTGAACAAAGCAATCCGAGTTGGAGAGAGATCTCTCTTCTTCCAGAGAAGAGGTGAAGGCTAGGGACAGGGTCATTCATACATTAACCAATGACAAGATCTCGCTCGAGGACTCGGTGTCCAAGGCTGCACAAGAAAAAGCTGATTCGCTAAGGGAGCAGGAGGCAAAAATCCAAGCTAGGATTGATGCTTATACCAACCAAGTGATAGACACTCAGGAAGAAAAGTTTTCCAAAGTGAAGTCGGACATGATCTTACTCTTTCATGAGAAATTTCCGAAGAGGAATCTGGGAGACTTATGGACTTTTGTAGAGTATGAAGACCTCCATTTCCACACGATGGCTGATGGTAAAAAACATGACTACTCTAGTGCTAACTCAACCGATGAAGAAGAGAACACCGACGAGAGTCCGGATGAGGAAAATGACGACCTCAAGAAGAAGAAAACTAGTGAGGTTGAGCCATCTAAGAAAGCTCAGCCTTGAAGTATTAACTATCTTTCAATTTTGTGCAATTGAACCAAAGTCCTTGGATGGCCAAGGAAGTTTTTGTAATTGTGTCCGGCTTCTGTTCGGATAAACCTTTTCATTTGAAAACTCAAAGTCCTTGGGTGGACAAGGCACTTCATAAGTTATTTTGCACAACTCTTGCATTCTTTCATAGTTTTTTCAATTTTGGTGGCTAATGTTTAAACAAACCTTAGTTAATTCATAAATATTATAAAGTGAGAGTGTTTAAATTCTCTGATGACAAATGTTTAAGTAGTTATCACTCCTTCAATTTAATCCGGTCTGTTCGAATACAACTTTCACAAGAAACTACTAAGTAAAAATACTCCAGATTTTTAAAAAGGCATCAAATTTTATAAAAAGCCTAGACACCTCATTAAAACCTCCCCGCGCCACCAGGGTAGGAAAGAGTATGCCCCCTAATATTTAGATGAACTTTTAAACAAGTAAATATTTACATAATTTCTATTCCAAGTACAACCGGAGGTGTTCAATATTCCAGGGGTGATTCAAAATCCTTCCATCTTTGTCTTGGAGCCGGTATGTCCCAAGCTTAAGCTTTTCAATGACCACATAAGGTCCTTTCCAAGTTGGAGCCAATTTAACGAACTGCTTCTCTTTAGTATGTAGGAAACCTTTTCTCAGTACCTTATCCCCCGGTTGAAAATCCCTTTTCTTAATTTTAGAAGTGAACCTGTTTCTCATCAAACCTTGATAGTGTACAGCTCTAAGGTGAGCTTTAACTCTTCTTTCCTCTATCAAATCAAGCTGGCTTCAGATTGCCACTTCGTTAGTGTGTTCAGAAAAGTTATGAATTTGAAATGAAAGGAGAGTAGCTTCTATGGGAGCAATGGCGTCCATCCCATATATTAAGGCAAAAGGAGACTCTTGTGTTGCAGCCCCGGGAGTGGTCCGGTAAGCCCACAAAACTTCTTGCAAATAACTAGGCCATTTTCCAGCAGCCCCTTCCAAATTCTTCTTCCGATCGGACAGTATTGTATGTTAGCCACTTCGACCTAACCATTTGCTTGTGGGTGGAAAGGGAAGAGAAGCAATGTTGTATGCCTCTAGAGGCACAGAAACTCTCCATTTCTTTGTTGTCGAACTGTGGCCCATTGTCTGTTGTTATCTTTTGTGGAATTCCAAATCTGCAACAAATATTGGATAAAATGAATTTTATAACAGCTTTTGATGTTGTACCTGCCAATGGAGCTGCTTCGTTCCACTTCGAAAAGTAATCAATAGCAACGATTATTGTTCTGCGCCCCCCAGATGCCATGGGTAGAGGTCCCACTAAATCCAACCCCCATCGAGCAAAATGTATTGGCTCAGAAATTGACTCTAAAGGGATGGCTGGGATATGAATCTCATTGCTATATCTCTGGGATCGGTCACACTTTCTTACTAACTCCTTAGCATCTTGCATTATGGAGGGCCAATAGTACGCAGCTAACAAAACTCTTCTTGTTAGAGCCCTGAATCCACAATGAGTTGATCCTTCACCATCATGTAACTCAGAGAGCACTATTTGAGACTCGTTGACCCCTAAACATCGTAGAAGGGGTTTACTGTAAGACGTTTTATAAAGAATATCTCTTAGGATGACAAAGCCACGAGCCTTGTATTTTAATTTTCTTCCTACTGATTTTTCCGGAGGTAAGATGCCATCTGAGAGGTATTGAAGGAGAGGAAATCTCCAATCTTGAGGCTGTTTTATCTGTATATTGAAACTCTCTTCTCCTTTATCCGGATTGATTTGAATGGATTGGCACTCCAACATATGAATCCAAGGGTAGAACTCAGTATATGCTATGGTTGCCAAGGAGTCTGTCAGTATATTTTCTGTTCGGGGTATGTGCTCATAAATGATGCTCTTGAAATTGAGTGCTACTTCTTTAAGAAGAAGTAAGTATTTAACGAGCTGTTCCTTTTTGGCTTCGGATTGACCTTGTGAATGATGGATAAGAAGCTGAGAATCGCTCATCAGCTTCTTCATATTCGGACTCATTATTAGAGGCCCTGAAAGCAAAACAAATAGCCTGGTACATTCTGTCACCGTACGGAGAGGTTAAACATACTCCTGCACCACATCCCATGGTACTTGATCCACCATCAGTCCGGATGACCCAGACTTTTTTGTCTTTCACATCAGTTGTTTGCTTAATGTCCCTATCTGAGTGAAATTCAACTAAGAAATCTGCCACTGCTTGGGCTTTGATTGTTGTTCGAGGAGAAAATAAATATCGAAGTCTCCCAATTCCATTGACCACTTAGTCATTCTACTTGAAATGTCGGCCTTTTGGAGAACTTTTTTCAAAGCAAAAGAGTTCCGGACAATGATACGGTGAGCCTAAAAATAAGGTCTCATCTTCCTCGCTGCAATCACCAGGTCTAATGCTAATTTTTCAAGCTTCAGATAGCGTTTTTCTGCATCTATCAAGCTCTTGCTGATGTAATACACCGGACGAGGATAATTATCTACTTCCCTTACCAATACTGAACTTATGGCACAATCAGATACTGCCAGATATACGAAGAGAGTTTCTCCATCAACGGGTTTAGACAAAGTCTTGGGGGAATACAAGTGCTTTTTAATCTCATCGAAGGCCTCATCACACTGTGGGGACCAATTGAAATATTTTGCACCATTCAAAGTTTGAAAAAATGGGGCACAGTTGTCCGAAGACCTTGAAATAAAACGGTTTAGTGCAGCCAGCCTCCTAGTCAATCGTTGTACTTCTTTAATATTCCGAGGAGGCTTCATCTGCAGTAAAGCATTAAGTTGGTCTGGATCAGGCTGTATCCCTTGCTCACTTATCACATACACCAAGAATTTTCCGGACTGCACTCCAAAAACACACTTTTCTGGGTTTAATTTCAAATTCACTTTCACTAAGTTAGCAAAAGTTCTTGGAGATCTGCCAAGTGTAGCTCTTCTTCCATACTTTTCACCATCATATCGCCGATGTATATTTCCATGTTTCTTCCGATTTGATCAACAAAAGCTTTGTTTACCAACCTCTGATAGGTAGCCCCATAATTTTTTAAACCAAATGGTATCACCTTGTAACAATGAAGGCCCATATCGGTAACAAACGTAGTATGTTCCTGATCCTACGGATCCACTTGAATCTGATTATACCCGGAGAAGGCATCTATAAAAGATAGCAGCTTGTTCCCATATGTGGAATCCATCAACTGATCAATCCCGGGAACTGGGTATAAATCCTTTGGGCAAGCCCTGTTGAGATCTGTAAAATTGATGCACATACGCCACTTGCCATTTTTCTTTTTTACCAATACCGGATTGGTTGTCTATAAAAGATACTGAGACTCTTTTATGTGCCCCATTTTAGTAAGTCGGTCGACCTCTTGAACTATGACATCAGTATTTTCCTTAGAAAAAGCTCTTCTTTTTTGTATCACAGGTGCTATGTCCCTTCGGATGGACAGTTGGTGTGACATAATATCTGTTGGTACTCCGGTAACATCAGCATTGCACCAAGCAAAAACATGCTGATGGTCTTTCAGGAATTTAACATCTTACCCTTTAATTCCAATGTCATCTTGGATCCTATCTTGACATTTTTTCCTTCAGCTAAAGAATGTGTTTCAACTTCTTCAATCGGTATTAAAACTCCAGAGGTCTCTCTGGGGTCATCAATTTCACCCTCACCCCCAGAAGCCCCTCAAACTGATATTCCTCATTGATACGAATTTCCCCCAACGTCCGAGGAGCCAGTGTTGTTGCATAACACTCTCTTGCTACCTTTTGGCTGCTCCGAACAACTCCCTCTTGTCCTTGCACAGCATATTTCAAACATGGGTGGACTATTGAGGCCACTGCATGCATCCTAGAGAGCCAAGACCTCCCCAGAATAGCATTATAACAAGTGGGACAATCCACTACGACGAACAGTATCCTAACCATCTTTTAAAAAGGGTCTTTGCCCAACAAAACCTCCTCCTCGAACTCCCGATCACATCTGCTGAGCTTCTAGTAAAACCCACAATTGACCTGTTCGAATGTTGAATTACTGCTGGATTCTTCATCTTTTTGTAGGAAGTTAAAAAGAGAATATTGGCCGAACTCCCTGTATCCACCAAAATTTGCCTTATGTCATTGCCCCCAATGGATGCTCCTATGACAACATCATCTTCATGAGGACCAGCTATATCCCTCAAGTCATCCTCATCGAAAACAATGAAGGAAAATGGAATCTGTGATTGATAGGAAGTCATGCCTCCCTCCAGTTGGGTAGCTAAAGTATGAACATGCCTCTTTCTCGAAGAAGCTGTAGGTGCGGTCATGGTGTCTCCTCTGAAAATTGTGAGTGACTCAAAAAAGTTGAGAAGTCCGGACACCGACTTACAATCATCGGCGATAACACCCACTTTATTATGGGTTGGATCAGGGTCCAAGTATTCTGAATCTACATAGAACCTTTCAATTATGACCATAGCCCCATCCGGAACCGGTGTGCCCGCATTTCTCGGACCAACCCGATGAGCATTATCAGGCCTATTCCCTTCTCTTCTTTTAACATATGCTCCCAATTTTCCTCTTTCAATCAAATTCTGGACTTCTTGCTTCAAATCAATACAATCCTCGGTGGTGTGGCCAGTATCATTATGATACTGACAGAAACAATTGTTACTGCTCTCCCTAGGAGATTGTAACACAGCCGGCCTTCTATAATGTACTTCCTCCTTTGTTTTGTCACAAATGGTGGCTACGTTTTCTTTTAATTATGCAAACCACTCCGGTTGAACCCAAGGTACTCGTTTATTTCTAGATTGTTGACTCTGTGCTGGAGCAGCTGGGTGAGACTGAGCATTAGCTCTGTTATGACTCTGCCCGGCCTCCCTAGCCTTGTTCCTGGACTGGTTTTGGTTTGGATTTAGTGCAACCGGAGCAGACTTCACCTCCCTGTGCACCCTAGTTTTCTTTGTTTCATCTACATTGATCTGTTTTCCGACCTGATTCAACAAGCCTCCCCATATCATGGCCTTTTTTCTGGTTACTGAATCAGCCAGGTTTCCAGGGTTTAAGCCCTGCCTCAGAGAAGCTATTGCTACTTGTTCAAAGCAATCAGCCAACCCATTTTTGGTGTTTACAAAGCGACTTATGTATTCTTTTAGAGATTCGTTTGGTTCTTGGGCACAATGGATAATTGTGTCTCCATTGCCCTTTACCTTCTTGCTTCCAACAAACTATCTTCGAATAGCCACCCAAAAAGTATCGAAATTTCTGATGCAGCCTTGGGGAAAACTGTTGTACCACTTCAGGGCACTCCCCGCAAATGATTGGGAGAATGCCCTACAAAGAAACCTATCGTCATCATCAAAATTCATCATGAAATTTTTGAACTGTTCCAAGTGGTTGTCCGGGTCTTTACTGCCATCGTATTTTTCCATTTTTGTATTGTCAAATCTCTTAGGGAGGTTTCCAGAACGGATCTTGGATGACAATGGAGATTGTCTCCAATTCCGGCCATGACTGAAAACGGTATCCTTGTTAGGAGTTGCAAAGATACTTGGCTCATCATGGAAGGCAAAAGGATCCATCACCATCCGATCTACGTGTCTTTGGCTATGAGACGATCCTTTGCCTATATGCCTCTTTACCTTTCCATGCCTATCCCTTTTTCTTGAGTATTTTTTTACTAACTTCTGTTTCTTTTTTGAACGACCTTTATCACTGCTGGATGACAGAGATTCTTCGACTCCATCTTCGCCTGAGGAGCTGCTGGAAGATTCTGAGTCTGAATCAGAGCTCTCCACCGGCTTAGACTGGTGAGACTTTTTTGAGCTAGCATGAGTCTTTTTCGTGCTCACATGGGTTTTTGAGGGCTCATGTTCCCTTAGATTTTCAGTATGATGAGCTACTGACGCCTTAGACTTCTCTTTTGTGCCCATCTCTGCCCTATTGGCAGCCCTCAGAGCTTCTATTTCAACTTTTAACCTATCTCGCTCCTCAATGGTGTATTCATCATTTTCTCCCACCACTTCGGCCAAAGCTGGTGGTACTTCCTGCACGTCCGGATTCATCCGAACTGGTTTTTCCTGATGGTTTTGAATGCTAGATTCAGGCACCATCGTACTCCCACTGTGGTCGCCAATTTGGTGAGGTTTATTTTCACGTGAGGGTAATTTTGTCTAGAGTTTTGTGGTATTTTGAAGGTGTTTAATGTTTGGATAGAGTGTAGAGGGAGAATTGAGCTGCCCGGTTGTATTTAATTTTCATTACCCTTATTAAATGTAGGTGGTTGGGTATTTATACCCTTATCTTTGGGTCATATGGGCTTTCAGGTTGTGTTAATGGATTCGGGTCGAGCTTAAAGACCCATTAGTTTTAAGTAAGCAAGTAATTAGCTTAGTCATGAAGTGATTAAGTTTTTAATACTTTCTTTATGTTCGAACAGTTTAGTGAGTGGAGGTTGTCCGAACTGCCCCTGTCCGATTAGGTGGATGTTGTCCGAATTTCCCCTGTCCGGCTCTCATAAAGAGTGGTGACAAAATCTGGACTCATCAAAATTCATAGGAACCGATCCAGTGGAGTTTTGAGTTTATCACAAATTTGTATATTGAGAGTATGTTACAATATTATAGAATGCCTAACAGCAAAGTAAACGAAACCCATATATCTAAAGGTGAAAAGTTTAGCCTTAAACAACGCCAAAAGATAAAACTTAAAAATGCAAAAGGTTTCACATGCTTCAGATGTTGGAATTCTAATGCATGCTCAAGTTTGTACATATCCATATATTACTTTTATGGTAGGTGTGTTAGAGAGATACATAAGTAGTCTGGGGATTAATCATTTAAAAGTAGTCAAAAGAGTTCTCAGATATTTACAACAAACAAAACATCACAGTTTAATATATAGGAAGTTAAATATACTGGAGGTCAAAGGGTATTCCGACTAATATTTTTATGGATGTGAGGATTCTCGTCGTTCAACCTCAGGCATTATATTCCTTTTAGCAGAAGGTGAAATATAATAAAAAAATTATTAAAATATATTAATGACATCTTCCACTATGGTTGCAAAATTGGTTGTTTGTTTCGAAGCATCTAATCAGGTGATTTGGCTGCAAAATTTTGTCACGGGACTACAAATCGTAAAGAGGATAATAAATACCCCTTAGATTATATTATGACAAAAATTCAACAGTTTAATATTCATACAGTAACAAGAGCTCTGTTAATTCCAAACATGTAGATATCAAGTTTATGTTTGTTAGATATATGGTTTAAAATGGTCAAATCAGTGTGGAGCACAAGAAAAAAAATGATGTTAGCAGATGCTCTTACGAAGGTATTATTGCTTAAATATTTTATTGAACACACCATTAATATGCGTGTTGTGTACTTAAAAGATTTTTAGTTTCAGTGGGAGTTTTAGTAAGCTATTAAATGTCTTCGTATTATGATGATCGCAAACTTAAGATCATTAATGTAAACATATATATATATATATATATATAAGTTCTAGTTCACGCATATAATAATAAAAATGAAAAATAGTTGGAATTTCTTCATTGCGTTGGACCGTCACATGTTTTATAGATATATCAGACTATCGTCAATATTAGCCCAATAAAAGTAATTATAACAAAAGGATATATCATGGAGGTAATTTTATAAATACCAAATGTAATTCCGAATATTTTGAATGATTGGATTCAGAAATAAAAAACTTAAGCAATTCGTAAAGTTTTGGGATTGTTTTGTGAGAAAACATAATATCGGCAGGGGCAGATTTAATGGGGAGATAGGTATGCCCAGGACAACCCTAATTCAAATAAATAAATTTATTATACTAGTTAAGTTCTCTAGTACCATACTAAAGGTCTTAAGTTCAATTCCTATTGGATACCTATATATTTTTATTTATTATTTCACCCTAAATATTTTTATTTATTATTTATAGTGATTTTGTATTGATGAATTTTTAATATTTTATATATTATATTTTTATTCATTGATTTATAATTTATGGACCACAGATTGTGGTTATTAACAATTTGCTACATTTTTTTACTAACGCGATGTTATTCATCATTTCAAGACTTTGATTTTCCTTTTGATTTTTATTCATTGATTTATAATTGATGGATCGCAAATTGTGTTGTTCATTACAATACTTTGACACTAAATCACTTGTGAGGTTGTCAAGATTCTACCCAAATGACTTTGGATATATTAGTGATAAGGAATTCTCTAGCCAACTTGAAACGTATATTGCATGTGTCAAGATGGATGATAAATTTTCCAATTTGAAAAGTATCTCAGATCTATGTAAGACTCTTTTTCGTACAAAAAACACAAGATATTTGGATTTGTGTACACATTGTTTAAGCTAGCTTTGTCCTTACATGTTGCTACCGCAAGTGCTGAGCGAGTATTTTCTCGTATGAAATATGTGAAGAATGAATTGAGAAATAGAATGGTCAATTCATGGCTTAATTATTGTTTTAGTGATATTTGTGGAGAAAGAAGTGTTTTCTACGGTTGATGATCTAGATATTATCAAATGATTTTCAAAGCATGAGTAAGAGGAAGATGCATTTAATTTTGGACTAGAATATATTTTGATTTTGAGTTGTAACTAGAATATATACCTTTTTTATTATGCGATATTTATCTTTTATTGAAATTGTTTTCCATAATATTTTTTGGGCATACCTTAAATTTTAGTTCTGGATCCGCCACTGAATACCGGGTTATGGTCTCTAAGAGTGATAATTTAATAAGATTTGGTCTTTATTTAGTTTATAGGTTTGAATTTGAAATTCAAAATTCAAACCTATAATGATAAATAACTTTTAGAAAGTTGATTTTATAAAAAAATAATTTTCTCTTCATTTTAATATAAAAGTGAGTTTCTCACTCTTGAAAGAACACGCTCAATAATTTAGAGAGAAAGCTACATTTAAGAAAAAAATATTGATCATTCAAATCAGTTACAAAATTAGGTTGGTTGTCATCTCTTTTTATATCATAACTTACCAAAGAATTAAAAATCATCCGCATCAAGTTTAAATGTAGTGGTAATGAGCAGTCAGTGGTTAACGGTAGACGTAAAACTAGGAGAGGTAATTTGGATTTATGTAGTAAATTAGCTTTAAAATTATTTATTAGTTTATTTTATTCTTATTAATAACAATGATTCAAACTTGTCGTCAATTAAAAAATTTGTAACTGCTGCTATAGTAAGGATGCATGATAGAATAAAATTGGCTAGTTTGATCATTGGACATATGAATATGCGAGTTGGTGGTATAAAGTTACTTTATAAGATGATAATAAGTTGGTTTCTTATTAACAAAGGGGTATAAATTAGCATATGAATTGTACATAAAGTGAGGAAAAACTATGGTATATGAAGGCATTCTTTAAGGAACCAATAGATATATTTTTCGCAATGAGTGTTGTGGTCGAAATTACAAGTGTCGTCCCACTTTTATAAAGTTTTTTCAGATATATAGAAATCTAACGTTGTTGCCAAACCACCTGCTCCACATACGAGTTTCCCTTAGCAAGTCACGCATAAGCCTAACGCTTTCAACCCGGGTAGTTCTTCTCATCAACAATAACAATTTGATAGCCAATTTATGGAATTATTGTATAATGAACACATTAATATACATAAAGAACACGACAAGTTGTATTATAAAGTATGCACGACCTATCTCGAACAGAGCAATACAAGTGACTAATGATGGCTAAGATGCATTTGATTGCGGTTGTTAAACACATGGATGTTGATCTTCATTCTACTCCACCCCCTCCACCACCTGTTAACTTTGAAGATCAAACTTTTTTTATCATATTAAACATTGTTTTGTATTTTATTTTAGTAAACAACATTATTATTGGATTTAATTAATTAATTGCTTTGGTTTATTTATATTACTATTATATTTTATTTATTTATTTTTAATTTTATTTATTTATTTTCGGTTATACAAGTAAGGTATCTATAAATATATGTTGGGAGTGACAATTCAGAGGTAATCGATGAGCCTATTTGTAGAGAGTATAGTAAGTGGAAGATATACACTTGAATAGGTATTCTGAGATTCACATATTTTTTTGTAACCCCTTAAGAGAGTTTTGTAACAAAGGAGTGATTGAGTGTTTAGTGTTTAAGAGTCTTCTGGTAACCTCTTATATAAAAATTATGTTCGTTATGATGTAGGATTTCTTCACGATCCACAACACGTTAAATCTCTTGTTACGCGATTGATTTATTTTTCCTGTTTTCTTGTTAACTTTGTTCATGAAACAAGATAAGATTCGAATCTTGAATACACTCATATAGTCTCTCAGATAGGTGTTCGCCAACTAACGGTCACTATTTCGATTGAATGGCTAGGATTCGGCCTAGCGAGTCTTATTAGAGATGTATCAGATCTTATTCGGGATTGTTTGTTTTCCTAAAATAAAGTAATACAGAGACACCTACCTCATTACAACCATTTTATCTTTATATTTTCTTAACAATATTCGTTTTTGGTAATTTAAAATAAATGACTTTGCCTATTATGTTTCCATACATATTCTTCTTTTTTCAGTTTTATATTAGTTAAAGAGTATATGTATGAATTTATTAAGTTTAATTACTAAAATAACAAAATAACATCAACCCTCCAAGATCCAAACTGAAAAGTATAGGTAAAATGATGTCTCCTCACTAGCACGTAAAAATAATTTATACTTTTCTTTATTTTGAAAATAAATATGTGTTTAATTATTACAACATAATTAGTATTTTGTATTCGTACAAATATATAAGTTCAACCATTAACTAGGATGGACCTTCGTTTGCATTATGACCACACTTACAAATGTGTAAAATATGTTTTCATTGAAAATATTAGTTGCACCATTTTTAGATGAAATAGATATTTTTCAATATATTATTTTGATTCGTTATGTAAGTAATTAGACATTTGTTTTAAAAATAAATTGACCATGATTGTTTATTGAGAAAAGTACCTGAAAATACCAATTCAACTATCTTATTACCCGGCGGCACCCGCTTTTAATATAGTGTTACTTAATACTCAGACTAATAAATTGGACAAAAATACCCTTCCACTATATATACCCATTTTTCAATTCCATCCCACTTTTTCGACCCTCCTATCACCCTAAGCAAACGCAAAATTCTAATTTTAGAAACCACCAGAAAACAAACCGTTCGACTTCGTGATACTCTCTCTCTCTCAAACCCAGAAACCCTACAGCTTCTCACCTTCGTCACTATCGCATAGGTCAGCCTCTTTTACTCAGACAGACTACACACCTTCAATCTCATTCGACAAAGTTGTCGTGAAGTCGTCTCTGAAACGATCAAATCTCGTTCTCCGGCCGGTGAAATTTAACAGGTATGCATTATGGTGGAAAGCGTACTTCTTTTTGCGTTTTTTTCGAATCTGAACCACTGTTTTCTCTTAATTCACGATAGGCATTGCTTTTGGTACTAGAATGAAGTATCTACTGACGATAGTTGCTCAGTTTATGGGTTTATAGTCGAGGCCAGGGTATAATTTTTGTTGCATGTAATACTGATACTCTCCTGAGAAATATTATGTATGTTAGATCTGCATTAGGTAGTTCATTGTTGATTTTGGTGTTTGTTGTATAATTCCCAGATCCCTGCAACGTGCATGTAAAAAGTGTAACAGTTCGCATCCTGATCACCCACAATGCAAGCAATTCGCAGCTCGATTGTATAGTTATACTTATTTACAAACAGTTCGCAGCTTGAGATACATAATTCGCATCCTGTCAGAACTTATTTCGCAGCTTGTCTGTTAAGCCAGTATTTATATGTTTGCGATTCGCAGCTTGTGATGCGAATTATTTGTGACATTCCAACTGATTTGTGTTTGTGCAGAAAGCATGACAACAAAACCCAGCTACTACAGATCAGGGTTGGTGAGCCTTCTGAAGCTACTCAAAGGCATGATTATTACAAGGGCCCACATTGAAGCGTGTAGAAACACACCCTTCTACACGCTTCTGAAAACGGCGTTCGAAATCCGTAATGAGGAAGAGCTGCCAAGGAAAAAATTCTACACAATCATTCAGTATATCCTCGAGAAATTCTCTCTGGAAAGAGACGCCTTTAGGATTGGCAACAAGTATGTAAAGCTAACTACAAACGATATCAAGATCATATTCGGGCTGAGGCATGGCACCGAGAAAATGGAGTTAACAAAAACCGGCGCTTTTCACAACAAGTATGCAGACGGCGAGGAGGACGAATCAAGGATGATGAAGAAATACTTCATGTCAAAAACTGGCAGGAAAGCATCAGCTAGTAATACCAAAACAATAACAAATGCCATCATAAAGGTACGTCTAAAATGGACTTCATCTTTATAAAGCAAGATTTTGTACATTTCTAACATAGAATGTTGTCACTGGTTTTACAGGAGGGTATAGAGAAGGCCATAACCGAAGGAGGGGAACATGAATTGGAAGACGTGGCGAGGCTGTTGATACTGTTTTTGTGCTCCACGCTATTCTACTCCGTATCTGGAGATATCTTGGGCTGGAGCACGGTTTATTACGTTGAAGACCTCAACAGAATAAACAATTACGACTGGGCTGGATCGATTCTGTTCAAGCTTCGACAGTCTATCAGGAGTTGCTTAGCAGTAGAAAGAGCCGATAAAATCGTCGGCTGCGTCGCCCTTGTAGTTGTAAGATTGATCTATTCAATATAACAATTAGTTTTGTACATAGCATCGTGTTGATAAAACTTGTCCCCATGCAGCCCTTCATCATGGAGCACACAACAATCGGCCACGAGGTAGCGAAGCCAACCTCGATACCAAGGTTCTTCAAATGGTTGGGGTTAGAGTGCCACGCATCAACCATGAGCTATCTTATTAAAACACCCTACCTGGATGCTGACGAGGTATAAGCTTGATATATGTATTCAACTTGGGGTGCATACAGTTCGCAGCCTATGATGCGAACTGCCTATAAAAATATCTCAAACATTTCGCAGCCTGATATGAATTTTACTTCGCAGCTTCATGTTCAGCACAGTTCGCATCATATGTTTAATACTTAGTTCGCATCATATGGTTTACACTTAGTTCCCATCCTATGTTTTACATATAGTTCGCAACATACTGACCCATAATCATTTCGCATCTTAACATGCGAAATGTGATTTTAAACCACACAGTTCGCATCGTATGATGCGAACTGATTATAAAAAACAATTTGTTTGTCTACACCCTCATTCTTTCGAAACAATTAATTTACTTACATGTGCATTTGTTGGTAGGTTTTAGAAGGTCCATTACAGCTTACCGAGGCTGAAATTGAAGCTTTCGGAGAAAGAGAAGATGATGAACATGGTGAAGATGCAGAAGTAACGGTACCTCCTTCACCGGAAGAAAGACCTAGGAAGAGGTCGAAAAGCACAGCATCAAAACCAAAAAAAAGGAGACCAGCATCACAGAATGTAACAAATAAGGTGATGTCTCCCACACTCGAACACCCAACACCACCCGAGCCATCGATTCCACCACCAAGACTCCCAAAGAAAACAATTCCACCACAACCCAAAGGCAAATCCAGGCAAGAGCCCTCCGACACCGACACAACAAGTATGAGTGAAACAATCGGTGATTATTTATTCAAACGCAGAGGCGACGCTGATCCCGATATTGCTGCTCAATCAAAGCGTTTGAAGACGTACGCCGACAAGAACAAGTACGAGCGAAAAATAGAAAAACGGGCCAGAGAAGTAAGTATGCCTTGAACCTTAAATAATCACTACAATCAGCACTTAATATGTTTATAAAAAAGTTTGCTATCATTTTTGCAGCTGAAAGAATTGAAACGCAAGATAGCAGAACTCGAAGCACAACAACTCCACAATGCTATCTCTCTGCCAATCTGCCGTACTGAAAGCCCAATAAAGCAGATACCAGCAGCACTTCCAGAGGGACAAAAATCAACTGATCAGCAAGCATCCGTGTCTAATGCTGATCATCAAACATTCCTTCCTAGAGTACTGCCGGAAGAAAGGGATGATGATGCCCACAATTCACCCATCATGGAGACACATACAGAGAAGGTAAATAATGTAAGTAGACCATATGATGTTATTAAACAAATATCAGGACTATTGTGCAGTGATGGCCAACCGTTTCGCAGCTTAAGATGCGAATTATGTAATAAACTGGTGGTCTGGTTATTACACATATATATCAGGTCAGGATGCGAAATATGTACTAAACTGGGGAATTTATAACATAGATATCAGGTCAGGATGCGAACTATGTAATAAACTGGGGGACTGTATAACATATATATCAGACCAGGATGCGAAATAGGTAATAACGGAGTGAATGTATATCATAGATATCAGGTCAGGATGCGAAATATGATTACACGATGATTAACATATGCTTTTGTATGAAATAGGAGACCGAAAGACAACAACAACACCAGCAGAAACAGCAACACCAGCAGCAACAACAACACCCCCAACAACAAGGAGAACAGGAACAACAGCACCAACAAGAAGAACACCGCCAGAAACAACAACAAGAGCAAACAGAACAACAACAACAACAGCAACAAGGTGAAGAACACTCCGAACAACAGCAACAGCAACAAGAAGAAGAACAACAACAACACCCCCAACAACAACAGGAACAACAGCAACAACAAGAAGAACAACAACACGAAGAGCAACAACAAGAAGAACACCCCCAGCAACAACAAGAAGAACAACAAGAAGAACAACAACTCGAAGAACACCAGACGCCACGGGTTCAACACGAGGACCGGCAACAAGAGCAACAACAAGGACAAGAAGAACAACAGCAGCAGCAACAGATAACCTTGGCGAAGAGAGAAAGGCTAACTCAAGAGGTAGCACCTCAAGAGTCAGAACCTGTCCATCCCGGTGAGAAGACAGAACTACTCAGCCAGGAAGGACAATCCTTAGAAGACAAAACCAATTCTTCGGTGGAACCTCAAAGACCAACGGTGCTGTCAGCAAAGTCAGAATTGCTAAGCCAGCGTCAAACTGTAGGCCCGGTAACAAATCAACTGCCAGCTCCAGAGTCCCACGATAACACAGTAGGTTTACCTGATGCTTTTGTTGATGGTATTAGTACTCAAGTTTCACAGACATTTTTAAATGAAATTGATAATGTATATTACGATTCTATAATACAACGGTCTCTGGAGAACATGTCGGAGGATGACATTAATGATTTCTGCCGACACGATCCAGCCTCTATGCCGAACAAGTCAACGGCAGTGGTTGTCGTTGACCGTGCGGTAAGGCCTACTTACAATGATTTCGCATCATAACACCCTACCTTGTGGCAAATACTGATTGGAGTATTACAAACAAAAATCAGGGTATGATGCGAACTGTTCAGTGGAACCTCGAATAGTTCGCACCCTACCCTGATATATAATAATAAATTTATTTAACTGCTACCTTACAGTTCGCAGCCTAAGCTGCGAACTGCTTAGACTCGTTGCACTTATAATCACTGACGCCCTCTACTTTTGATTTTTGATTCATAATAAGCTCGAGACAGTTAATGAGATAGAGGAGCCAAGTTTTGCGCTACTGACACAAACGCAGCCTCAAGTGGCAGAGGAAGAAGAAGAGTTCGTAATAACAATGCGGGAACCGCCAGTAGTAGAATACAGCGATTGGCCAAAGAAAACCAAAGTAACTGAGCGTATCGATCTGGCACAATACCACAAAATATAGCTGGTGAAAGCCTACGAGAGCGACACCCCTGATCCAGTGGTATGGCAGTTACCGGAGTCCAAGTTTACGTACGGAATCAGGCTGCAAGCGAGTGACCTCATGGCACTACCTTTAGAACAGGAGCTGGACGTAAAGGTATCCAATTGTCAACCAACTTTATTTTCAATGTTTCAAATATGTATTCTATATTTAACATAAATCTACAACTCCTTTGTTAGCTTATCGATGCTTGGATTCGAAAAATGCTTGAAGATGCAGACTACAAAGTTCCATGCACTAAAGCTATTGGAGAGCATCACGACGCCATACTGATTTCTGGCATGACTGCGGTAAGTTTAGCTCACGTAAATAGACCAAAGTTCTCAGAAATGTTATCACTTTAATATACTCTTGCTTGGATGCAGCATCAAATGAAATAAGGGTGGCAAGTGGAAAATCTGGTGGACATGGCTTTTAGGAAGGCGCGCAAAAATGCCAACATCATCATGGTTCCAGTGTGCACCGAGTCGAATGACAATACAAACCACTGGACGTTGCTCGTCATCGACGTTGACGGAAGAACAATTTCAAACTACAACTCGCTTCTGCCTAAGCTTCATGCCATAGACACCACCACAAGAACACCTGCACTACTGGTAAATATTCCAAACTATACACTTAAATCTGAACACATTTTAAGTATGCATGCTGCGAAATGAGATCTGGTATGCTGCGAATTACTGAGTAATCAAGATGTGTTTTCGCAGCCTGTCCATAACGTAATTCGCAGCCTATCTATGTTGGACACAATTCGCAGCTTGTTCACAACTCAATTCGCAGCCTATCAAGGCTGCCATACAATTCGCAACCTAAGATGCGAATTGTGTATGATTTATTGTCATATAATTCGCAGCCTGAGGATGCGAATTGTATGTCACCAACTGTTTTTGTTTTTGTGCATATTCGTAACACTAGTTATTATACACAGATCAAATATTTGTTGGATAGAGGATTCCTACCCAAATATAGTACAGGGTGGAAGGTGAAAGTGGAAAGAGGCTTCCCACAACAAAAAAGGCAGCGTGGACTTTGGTGTCTTCGTCTGCAAATATGCCATGGATATTATTGAGCATGGATCAGTCCAGAAAAAATACGATACAAATATGGTGATTGCCTTAAGAGCACAAATGTTCCATTACTTTTAAAATGACATAGACACCGTCACATATGGCTGATTCGTGTATTGCTTCTAAATACATTAGTTGCTTGTAAATACATGTATTGCTCCTAAATACATTAGTTGCTTGTAAATACATATATCTGTTGTAAAATGTTTTTTTGTTGTGCATACATAAACAAAATTGTGATATATAATGAATATTCTTATCTTTTAGTTCGCATTATAACCTGATATATAATGATTGATTATTATCCTGGTATGTATGAACAGTTCGCAGCCAAACCTGTATGAATACTTTGCAGCCTAAATTATATCAAATAGTTCGCAGCCTAACCTGAGAGATGGTTATCACTACACACACAATTCGCATCCTGGTATACCAGCTTATAACCTGTTCGCAGCCTGGTGCATAAATAAAATATTAAATAAAATCATTCAAGAATACGAACAGGCTATGGCGTATGCCTTGGTAAACGTTTTCTGCATTGAGCACGCAAAAAACAATCTAATCATGTCCTGAACCCATTAATTGCTGATTGGACATGGAGGCTATGTAATGCTCACCTCCTTTCCCTATAAATAACACTAGAAAAACCAGAGGCTATTTTTAAAACAAACTCTACATTTTAAACCAGAGCTATTTTTTAACAAACTCATTTCCCTCGTCTCTTCGAATTCAAAAAGTCATGTCTTTTTCCACCACCACAACCACCACCTCAATCTCAAATTCCGGTTCAATCGGTTCTCTGGGTGACTCCTGGTCATCCTTAACCGTGAACTGGAGTGATGACTTGATCATGCCAGCAGCACCACCAAACAGCCCAGTATCTGTTTTTGGGTTAGACATATATGATGACTACTACTCAGCTGACTCTCAACCATTGGAAGTTGTTCCACAGCTTGCTGCTGAACCTCAGCCAGAACAGGTTCCTGCTGCACCTCAGCCAGAAATGGTGCAACCTCAAACGACAGAGGTTCAAAACAACAAAAGGAAGAGGGAAGACGAAGCTGGTCCATCGAGGACAAAATTTTTAAGCATGATGGACGTTGATGTTGAAGCTGAGGATAAAGAAGAACATGCGAAAGCTGTTGAAGCTGAGGATAAAGAAGAGAAAGAGAAAGAGAAGGAGAAAGAGAAAGAGAAAGAGAAGGAGAAAGAGGAAACAGTTGGTGATGAATCATCTACCAACTGCTAGAGTTGGTTTTTGTTTTTTGTTTTTTTGAAATGAAACTAACTAGCAACAGCAGCTTGTAGTGATATGTGTAAACAGTTGTTAGTTTCTGGATATATTTCGTAATCCTCCTTTTTGAAATCCAACTTGTAATCCTCCTTTTTGTAATCCAAATATATTTTGTACATCATTCGCATGTTAACCTGCTATGTTACTCATTTTCAACCTTACTGAATATCCTGGTATTTTATTAAATGACAATTCGCAGCTTATCACATGACAAATATCAGGACTCCTAACTGAACCATGATTCGCATTACAACTCTGGCCCTAATTCGCAGCCTATCATGCGAAACGTACAATATGATAAATGTTTGATGTGATTTTACCAATGATTCGCATCCTGTTAAAATTTCACATAATTGTACATAATTCGCATGTAATCCTGATAGATGTTTGTAATCCGACTTGTAATCCTCCTTTTCAACCTTACTGAATATCCTGGTATTTTATTAAATGACAATTCGCAGCTTATCACATGACAAATATCAGGACTCCTAACTGAACCATGATTCGCATTACAACTCTGGCCCTAATTCGCAGCCTATCATGCGAAACGTACAATATGATAAATGTTTGATGTGATTTTACCAATGATTCGCATCCTGTTAAAATTTCACATAATTGTACATAATTCGCATGTAATCCTGATAGATGTTTGTAATCCGACTTGTAATCCTCCTTTTCAACCTTACTGAATATCCTGGTATTTTATTAAATGACAATTCGCAGCTTATTACATGACAAATATCAGGACTCCTAACTGAACTCCATTCGCATCACAACTCTGGGCCTAATTCGCAGCCTATCATGCGAAACGTAAGATAAGACAAATGTTTGATATGATTTTACAAATGATTCGCACCCTGTTAAACTTTCACATAATTGTATATAATTCGCATGTAATCCTGATAGATGTTTGTAACAAATATGTATGCATATTGTACATAATTAGCAGCACAGGATGCGAAATATTCACAACTCCAATAGTAGCAAAAACAAAAAACACAGGAATGTACAAATTTCTAGTTTTATGTACAGAACAATAACTATGCTACACAAATAAATGTCCTTAAACTGGAACATCACAAGTCCTCCGGTTATGGCCTGATTTCGAACATCGGCCACACCTTAACTTCTTGGTTGAGATTTCTCCTCTAGAAGGGATTCGCTTTTTCTTAGGCCTTCCGGAGCGTCTCTTAACGTTCGGAGGCAGAACTTCAACGAAAGAAGGATCGTTAGCGCTGGACCCTTCGCCAAAATCAGTTAGAGCTGGTATGCTGAAAGAGTAACTTTCCCTGTAATTCTTAACCGTAAAGAAGGGTTCTATTACAGTCAATGGATCTTGGTCAGTTTATTGTAATGCCGCTAGAGCATGAGCACATGGAAAACACTCTTGTTGCCATGATCCGCATGAACATTTGAAATCCAACAGATTAACAACAGCCACAGGAGTCGAAAAGACTTCGAACATGGCGGAAGAGGACTTACGTACTACCCAACTTCGGCACATGTCAACATTCTGCTTTAGCTGCTTCTCGTACTCGGGAACCAAATTAGTACTCCAGCTGAGACCTTCTTCGTATCTCCGTGAAACCTGAGTCATAAGCAAGACTCTAATGCAATCAATAAATTCAACAATTGGTAAGCCGCAATATTTTTTGATCTGATTGTTAAACGATTCAGCTGCGGTAGAAGCCATAGAGCCGTATCGCTTCCCTTTTACGTAAGCCTGGGCATACTTTTCAGGGGGTAAATTTGCAAGAAAATCACTCATTCTCTTACCACCTTCACATAAAAAACCTGTTAGTATCTCTTTAAAAAGCTCTTGACTGGGAGCATAAGCAAGACGGTGGAAGAAACTCAACATCTTTTTTTTTATACTCCCTGTTAGTATGTTCCAGTTTGGCTCTCAAATTCTGCATGAGATGGAAATAACAGTACGCATGATAGCAGTTGGGATACAGGACAGAAACAGCATTAACAATACCAGAATGACGGTCTGAAATAAATGTGATCTGGCGATCCAGCAAATGTGGTTTCAAACACCCCAAAAACCACATCCAATTGTCCCAATCTTCAATGCTAACTACAGCAACGGCAACAGGGAATAGTCCTGGAAAAAGGCAGATCAATTAAACACTACAACAGTATGCAAACGTTTAAAAGTTGGCAACAATTCGCATGGTGTCCTGTAACAATTCGCAGCTTGTCATGCGAAATGTGTTTGACATTTTAATTGATCATGCAAACAGTTCGCAACTTGTTATGTGAATTCGCAGCTTGTGGTAAACTTTAAATAATACCTAACTCAAGATGCGATGTAAGTACAGTTTATTCAGCATAATACCTAATTCGCAGCCTCAAATGCGAAATGTGAGGACCACGACACTGCTTAATTCGCATCACCTGGTGCGAATTGCATCAATATTTTCACACAAAAAACATCGTTCAGATTAACTAGATAAATGTAACTAACCGTTGTTTCCGTCCTTTGCTACATCAGTGAGCAATGTACCCTTGTACTTGCCATATAAGTGGGTTCCATCGACAAACAACATTGGACGGCATGAATGAAAACCACTAAGGGACGAACCGAATGCTACAAAACAGCGCTTGAATTGGTTTCCAGCTGACAACTCCAACTGGCAGTCTGAAGTAATATCCCGGCTCTTCAAGCGTTTGAAGTATCCGCTTAGTAAACTAAAAGAACTTGAACTATCTCCAAAAACTCCCCTCCTAGCCTTCTCTAAAGCATTCCATGACAAACGATAAGAGATATCAAGACCGTAATCTTGTTTGACAGTCGATTGTATGGTTTTGGCTGTCAACGAATGGCAGGTCCGGAGAGAATCCTGAATTTCCTCTGCAATCAAATCTGATGTCAAATGCCTGTGCCGCTTATGATTATGCTTCTGGGAGAAAACAGGACTGCAAGTATGGTACGGGAAATGCTTCTTTATCGTCATAAGGCCGATGCTTGAGTCAATAGATGCATAAACCCTCCATTTGCACCCACTTGTGAGCTTATTTTCATAATAAGCAGTGATCTTATTTGTTGTGTTGTGCAGGTATTTGAAAGAAAAACCACGCTCTAACGCAAACTTGCACAAGGATAACCTCAGACCGGCAGCACCTTCTTCAAAAGCTTGACCCACCCTTGTAATAGCATCAGCCCAACCAGCAGTAGCAAGTTGTTTTTTCCTCTGATCAGAATTAACTAAACCGTTACTACTCTCCCCGCTAACTATTTGATCAAGAGATGGTTCTACCAAAACCAAGCTACGCTCTTTACGCTTACCACCAGAATCCTTACCACCAGAGCTCTTATCAACAGAACTTTTATTACCAGAACCCTTATCGAAGACGTGTTGTTCTATGAGAAAACTAACCCGTTTTAAACGCTCCAAATCAAGATATAACACCAACCCAACAAAATCACTCTGGTTATTAAAGAAACAATTATTGTGATCCCCGCAGGAGTAAGTAATTAGGTACTCACCTGTGGCAAGCTCCTCCCACGTGTTCTCTACATAAGCTTGGATACTTTCGAAGCTTTCAAACTCGGTGAAAGGCACAATTGCAGTTTGGTGACCATATTTAAAAATACAAACTCGTGATTTAGACATCTCTTAACCTGGACAATACAAGTTATTAGTTATTAGTCTCAAAAACTAGGTGCAAAATATTTACTACTGGATCAAACAATTCGCATCCTAAGGTGCGAATTGTGAACAATTCGCATCTTGTCCTGATATTTGTAGGTAACAAAGTCCTGATATTTGTCATTAGTCACAAAACTGTGCAGATTATTTACTGCACCATCAAACAATTCGCATCATAACATGCGAAATGCGTACATACATCTAGTAATTCGCAGCCTGTCCTGATATTTGTATATATCTACGTATATATATTCGCTGCCTGTCCTGATATTTCTATGTAACACCGGTCCTGATATCTGTTTCGAAATACAATACTCTAACTGACCTAAAAACTCGTAATCTACACATTACCCACAAACTAAAGCAGTACCAAATTAGAATATAACATCAGAAAACAAGGACGTAACTATATAGTGAACAATATTAACGAAACAGATCACTATAACAAAAAAAAACAGAGAAAAGCTCGAAATCAGGCAATGGCATCTAAAAACAGTAGACTAGAACCTATTACAATAGAGAAAACGAATAAAAAACTTCGAAATCGGTAGGTAATTACCTAAAAAGCTCGCAACACGATTACTTGTAAGCTACAAGATTCCAAAAAGTCGTGATGAACTCCTGTACGTATAAAACAGAGGTTAGACAGGTCTAACACAACAACTTACATAAAGAAACAAACCTTTAGCAGCTTCCGATCACCGGAAAATGTGATTTAAACCCAGCTCGTGGTGGTTAGTAGGGTTAGGTGGTTAGAGCGGCTAACAAATTCAAATCTTCAAAAAGCAAGAAAAAATAGAAAAAAAACAGAAAATAACGTTTATATAGTGGGTTAAGGGTAGTTAGGGTATTAAAATAAAGTTAGGTTGTTAGTGACAATAAGGTAGTTGAGATGGGTATTAAGTAACAATTGATCAAACCTTGGGTGGTAAGTGACAATTGAATAGTTGAGTGGGTACTTTAGGTGCAATTTCCCTTGTTTATTTATGACTTGAGCATGTTTTAAAACAATATACACTATTTCTCATAATTTCAAAAAATAATATTTTTGAAAGATAAATATAGTTTTACAAACTAAATAATAAATTTAATGAGAAAAGGTAAGAGAGAAAAATTATACATTGATAATATTTTTCAAGGAGTTTTTTTTCACCAAACATTAAATCTGAACATTTTCTTCTCCGTCTTGATTTTATTTTGTGGATCGTTTATTGTTGTTAAATTTGAAACTTGAATCTCACGCTCATAAATTTAATAAGATGTTGATTGATATAACTTTTTGTTATCCTTTATAGTTTGTCTATAATGTAGTTTTTATCGTATCCAGTCAAATAGTCATTTGAAAAAACTAATGGTTTTTCTAAATGGTTTTGAAGATTTTTATGATGGTTTTGATCCATAATTTGAATGTTAAAAGAAACTCAGCCCTAAAAGTTATCCAAGACTTAAAAATTATTAACAAAGATTTTTAAAAACAACTGGTTTTTATGCTGGAAACAGGAAGAAACAAGGGTAAAAATATGTATTTTCATCATGTGTGATCTTGTTTTATCCAACAAGGATGAAGAATATAGGTTCACTTCTCTTGAGGTAATGAAAAAAATAAATATGCACTTATATTTTTATCGTAGATTTGATAAAAAATGGATGTGAATGATATTTTTGGTCATTATACTTTCCTAAACATCTATGAAACCCTTAGAAAAGATAAAAAAAATGATGCAAAATTATATGCCCAAGAAATTGCGCAAAAAACAAAACAGCAAACGAATGCACATAAGGTTTGATAAAATGCTTGGTTTAAATAAAAACTCACAGACACTAAATTTTAGAAACTTGTTTCTAGACAATTTTAAAAGTTTATTTGGACAATAAAAAACTTTTTGACATTTATCTAGATAATAATGAAAATGATAAACATTTAGTAGAAAATGAATCTGAAATTCTATATAAACCAAATTTAGTATATTTTATCTATCATGGAAACCAAGTTTAGTTATACATGAATATGAAATTCTATATAAACCAAACTTCAAGGCTAAGAGCATTTTGACGTATTAGCTTTGTACATGTATCGTTAGCTCATCTATTTTACGTATTAGCTCTGTACATGTATTTAATATACCATTTTAGAAAAAAAAACATATTGTAGAGTAATACTGTGGAATATGGTGAGAACCTTTATAATGTTATGTGGGATTTTAACTATACACAAAATTTTGATGAGCATTGTAATAAAAGTGACATGTTGAGAAATACGAGACTTTATGAATTTTGCGTGTAAATGAGACTTCCGATCTATCATTCACGAGTAATGTCTACTGATGGAGCAACAACATGGTGTTTTGTATATTAGAGAATACAATGGGTAAAATTCATTTGTACATGTCATATAAGTATTATTTGGTTAAATTCATCATTATTCCTTATATTTTTGTGCATAGTAGATTTGTTTGCTTAATATTTCTGGAAAATTTGCAATTTAAGTTCTTTAACATGCGGGCTAATCGTTTTAGCTATTTACCAAAGATTATACAATGTTAGGAATAAATTTTTTGAGTTTGTTTAACTTTTGTTATATAAGAAAATAAAAATCTTAAGTGGGGATTAAAAGCTCGTAGATTCAATGATTCCTCTAACATATTAAAGTTGGCTACGAGAGAAATTGATGAGATAAAACTTTATATAAACTTTAGCTTTGGTATAATCCTATTAACAAGTTGTTATTGACTAAGATTGTGAAACATCAATCACACCATTATATGGGCCTAGGCATCATTTAGGCAATGTTGTTTTGGCTAATCTATAAGTTGTATCAACCATGAAGCTTTTGGTAAAGCTGAGCAACTACATATACCAGAATTCTAATCATTAAAAATTATTTTTTGCTTCGACTAGGAATCCATTGTCCAAGCCAAGAAATTCCATCTTTCATAAAGTCATCAGCAAAACCATTGATTTTTTTAGTTAGGAAGACCTTGGTAAAATCGAGTGAGATCATAGGAACATGGGCCTTTAGATAAGAAGAAAGTTGATTCGATCACAAGAAAATCAAATAAGGTGATGTAGCCCAAAAGCCCAAACAAAAACCTTTTTAATTTAATTTAATTTTATTCTATTCAAATATCTTATATTATTCAACTCAAATTTGATCGTATTAAGATTTGATTTTACTTTATTTTCAAACATTTATTTTGTTTTCTTGTATTCTAATTTAGGATTTTGAGCAACTCTTATATAAAGCATCATATGCCTTAAGTATTTTTAAGTTTTTGGAATAATATATTTTTATCTCTAAATATTTTAGTTTTTGTTACCCTTGGATTAAGATTTCATTTATCATGTTATTCTTGAATTAAGGTTTTATCTATTGTTGTTTCTTTTCGTCATTCTGATGCATCAGTTTGGTATCATAGCCTTAGTTCCTGCTATGGGGCAAGCATGTTTCTGAATCTTGATTTCATCTGATTCAATGTCTAAAGAAGAGAAAAACATCTATGGTCATAAAGATCTCGAACATAGTTTGGTATGTGGGGACATACGAGATGTTTCGATGACGATCGAATTGACCGGTTACTGGAGGATTTTAAATTGCCTACCAATCATCGAATCAATGAGAAATTTTCTTATCGAGATGTTGTCTTAGGCTATGAAGAGGTTTTCGAAACCAATTTTTTCATTAATTGGACATGGGGTGTTGTTTTCAGGTTACGAAAAGGTTTTGGAAACTAAAAAATTTCATCAACTTGATGGCTGTAAATCTTATATGTTCAACTCTCTCTTACTCTGTTATTAACTTAATTCTTATTTTTAGTAGAATTAATTTATGTATTTAGACATAAATCTTGGAACTATTGAGTTAAAACTTAAATTTATCTAATAAACCTTATTAAAATGTCACAATTGTTATCAGATCCTGGTTACGAAGTGATTTTTAAAGTTGTAATGGGACTGGGAAATTTTGAGATGGAGAGGTTGAAAGAAAATGGATATTTTAAAATCCGGAGACAATGAATGCGAGCAGTCTTGGTGCAACAGCATGTGGCTCCATTTTTATCGAGGGATGATAAGTTACCTGAAATATTATATGCAGATAAGAAGCATGAATTGCTTGAAACAGAATACATCACAATCGTTTTATATCTAAATGATAATATATTGAGACATGTCTGAAATAAAATTTAGCTGTTGTTATCTGGAAAACAATTGAAGACCATAAATATGTTAAAGTCCCTAAAAAATCGATTGTATTTGAAGATGAAGTTCTTTAATTTCAAGATGCAAGAGGAAAATAATCTAATGAGAACCTTGATGAATTCTCTCAAATAGTGATCGATTTTGTGCACATTTGTGAGGAATTCACTGATGAATACATCGATCTTGTTGAACTAATTGCCTTTTTCGTATGGAAATTTGAAGGGTACAATTTGATACAATAAAATATTATTATCAATGGATGAGTTTGAACCTACAATAAGGTCCAAAGAGTTAGAACTCATGTAGTGTTGAAGGGCTGAGAGTTCGGGAAGTAACCATGAAACCTTGATCATTAGAGGGAGATCATCGAGAAATGATACTAACAAGGTGAGAGGAAAGTCTAGTTCAAAGTCAGTAAAGAAGTTTGATAAGTCCAATATTAGATGTCATTATTGCAAGAAGTTGTGTCATTTCAATAAAGAATGTCCCAAACGACTAAGAAAGCAAGGTGATCGTATATCAAATCAGGGGAATGCATATGTTGTTTCTGAAAGATATGACTCAGCGGAGGTTCTAGTGCACTCTTCAGATGAAAGCCAGACAGATTGGATTCTTGATTCAGGATGTTCATTCCATATCAGTTCACGTATAAGCTGGTTTTACTCATTTTATGAAAACAATTAAGGCATTTACTTGGCAAACACGAGTTGTAAAAAACTACATTTGGATCCCTAAATATTCGAATATTTGATGGTCTTAATCAAATTATGATGCCTGTGAGGTATGTTCCCGATCTAAGAATAAATCTAATTTATTTTTTCATGCTAGACAAGTTAGGCTGTTTAATCAAAGTTGAAAATGGTTAAATGAAAATGGTTACAGGTTTCATGACTATAACTGATAAGTCCGGAAAAATTCACCACTGCTCACTGACGAATCCAGACAAGGGTAATTTGGACAATAAGTTCCCACTGAACTATCCGGACATGACAAAAGTATTAAATAACTAAACATCTTTTGACTAAGCTATGTGATAATCAGCTTATTAAGTAAATGGGTCCTTAAACTTGACCCGGTTTCATAACTTGACCCGAAAGCCCATGGGTCCATAATTAAGGGTATAAATACTAAACTACTTTCATTAATGAGGGTAATGAACATTAAATACAACCATACAGCTTAAATCTCTCACTACAAATCATCCAAACATTTAATACCCGTAAAACTCTCCAAAACATTTAATACCCGTAAAACTCTCCAAAATACTTGAAACAATTACTATCAACTTAAAATAAACCACACCAAATTGGCGAGCACAGTGGGAGGAGAAGGTGCCTAAATCTAACATTCAAAACCAGCAAGAAAAACTAGTTCGGATGAATCCGGACGAACAAGAAGTGCCACCACCTTTGATAGAGGTGGTGGGAGAAAACAATGAGTACACAACTGAAGAAAGAGACAAGCTGAAAGCTGAAATAGAAGCATTGAGGGCCACTAAAAAAGAAGAGATGGGTTTAAAGGAAAAGTCAAAAGTGTCAGCCATTCACGATACTGACAACCCAAGGGAGAATGACCCATCAGCAAAGACTCACTTGAGCACAAAAAATACCCATGTCAGTTCCAAGCCGATGGAGAGCTCAGAGTTTGAGTCCTCTAGTAGCTTCTCGAATGAGGATGGGCTTGAGGAGTCCTTGTCATCCAGCAGTGATGAAGGGAGATCCAAGAAGAAACAAAAGTTAGTTAAAAAATATTCAAGAAAAAAGGATAGGCATGAGAGACTAAAGAGGCATCTGGGAAAAGGGTTGTCTCACAGCCACAACCATAGTCATATGCATGTGGATCAACTACTGATGGATCCTTTTGCTTTCCATGATGAGCCAGGTATTTTGGCAACGCTTAATGAGGACACGGTATTTAGTCGTGGTCGAAATTGGAGACAATCGCCATTGTATTCCAAGATACTTTCTGGAAACCTTCCTAAGAGGTTTGACAGTACTAAAATGGAAAAGTATGATGGGAGAAAAGATCCGGACAACCATCTGGAACACTATAAAAAAATTATGATGAATTTTGATGATGATGACAAGCTTCTTTGTAGAGCCTTCTCCCAGTCTTTTACGGGAAGTGCTTTGAAATGGTACAACAACTTGCCCCAAGTTTGTATCAGAAACTTTGATACGTTTTGGGTGGCCTTTCGAAGGCAGTTTGTGGGGAGTAAGGAGGTGAATGGCAATGGAGATACTATTATCCATTGTACCCAAGACCCAACTGAAACGCTAAAAGACTATATAAGTTGGTTCATGAACACAAAAAATAGGTTAGCTGATTGCTTTGAACAGGTAGCAATATCTTCTTTGAGACAAAGGTTAAACCTTGGGAATCTGGCCGATTCGGTGACCAGGAAGAAGGCCATGACCTGGGGCGGTTTGCTGGATTAGGTGGGAAAATAAATCAACGTAGATGAAACAAAAAAGAATAAGGTACTCCAGCAAGTGAGGTCTGCCCCAGCTGCTCCAAACCAAAACTAGTCCGGATACAAGGCCAAAGAAACCGGACAGGGGCCCAGTAGGGCCAAACAGACTCAATCCCACCCAGCACCAGCTCAGAGCCAGCAGTCCAGAAATAAACGAGGACCTTGGGTCCAACCGGAGTGGTTTGCTGAGTTGAAAGAAAATATGGCAACTATCTATGACAAAACAAAAGATGGGGTACATTTCAGGAAGCCGTAAGCGCTTCAATCTCCTAGGGAAAGTCGTAATACTTACTTTTGCCAATATCATCGTGATATTGGCCACAACACCGAATATTGCATCGCTTTGAAACAAGAGGTCCAGAATCTGATTGAAAGAGGGAAGTTGGGAGCTTATTTCAAGAGAAGAAGTAAAAACAGGCCTGACAATGCTCACCGGACTGGCCCAACGAACAATGCGGGAATGTCTTCTCCAAACGGGGCTATGGTAATAATTGAAAGTTTTGATGTCGAATCGAAGTATTTGGATCCTGATCCAACCAGGAATAAAGTGGGGGTTATAACAGAATGTACTAAGACATTGTGTGGACTCATAAGCTTTTTTGAGTCGCTTACTATATTCGGAGGGGACACTATGACTGCGCCAACTCCTTCTTCAAGGAAAAGGCATGTTCACACTCTAGCTACTCAGTTATAGATAAGCATGTCTTCTTATCAATCCCAAATTCCTTTTATTTTCATTGTTTTTTATTAAGATGACCTAAGAGACATAGCTGGACCTCATGAGGATGTTGTGGTAATAGGAGCTTCAATTGGGGGAAATGACATTAGCAGAATTTTTATTGACACTAGCAGCTCAGCCAATATTCTCTTTTTAAGTTCTTATAAACAGATAAAGAATTCGGCAGTGATTCAGCATTCAAACAGATCTATTGTGGGCTTCACAGGGAGCTCTGCGGTGTCATCGGAGAATTTGAGGAGGAAGTATTGTTAGGCAAAGGCCCTTTCAAGAAGATGGTCAGGGTAAAATTCATTATGGTGGATTGCCCCACATGTTACAATACGATATTTGGGAGGTCTTGGCTCTCTAGGATGCATGTTGTGGCTTCAACAGTCCATCAATGTTTAAAGTACGCAGTTCAAGAACAAGTCGGAGTTGTCCAGAGTAGCCAAAAAATAGCAAGAGAATGTTATGCAACTACACTTACCCCTACAACTCTGGGGGCAGTTCGGATTAATGAAGATTAGCAGTTGTTGGGGCCCTCTGAGGGTGAGGGTGATATTGATGACCCCAAAGAGACCCCTGGTTTTTTTATACCAATCGAAGAAGTTGAAACCCACTCTCTGGCTGAAGGAAGAAGTGTTAAAATTGGCTCCAAAATGGCACCAAAATTGAAGAAGAGATTGTTGTCTTTTTTGGCAAGTCACCAACCTATTTTTGCTTGGTGCAATGCTGATGTGACCGGAGTACCTGCAAGTATTATATAGCACTATTTGTCCATCTGAAGAGATGTTGCACCTATTGTGCAAAAAATGAGAGCTTTTTCTAAGGAGAAAGCTGATGTAATAGTTCAAGAGGTTGACTGACTTACCAAAATGGGTCACAAAAAGGAGTCTTAATATCCTTTATGGACAGCCAACCCCATGTTAGTAAAGAAAAAGAATGGGAAATGGCGTATGTGTATCGAATTTACTAACCTCAATAGAGCTTGCCCAAAAGATCTCTATTCAGTTCCCCAGATAGATCAGTTGGTAGACTCCACATCTGGAAACAAGCTATTGTCCTTCATGGATGCCTTCTTCGGTTACAACCAGATACAGAAGGATTTGAAGGACCATGAACACACTATCTTTGTTACATATATGGGGTCTCCATTGTTACAAGGTGATGCCTTTTGGGTTGAAAAATGTTGGGGCTACTTATTTGAGGTTAGTGAACAAAGAATTTTCTGATCAGATTGGCAGAAATATGGAAGTATACATTGATGATATGATGGTGAAGAGCTTAGAAGAAGAGTTTCACCTAAGTGATCTTCAAGAAACTTTTTCTAACTTGGCAAAGGTCAATTTAAAATTGAATCCAGAAAAATGTACAAGAGTGTTTCCAGCTGTGAACAACTATCCAAGTAAGGTTTTGAAAGAAAAGGTGAAAGTTCTGTAAAAGATTTGTAGAGTGGTGAAGATGATGGAAAATTAAAATAAAGTAATTTATATATTAATAAGAAAAGAAGCTATTGATACCTAGGAGAAAACGAAAAGATTTGAGTAATGATTGAAAACGGCGCTGACGTAGGAAACATTAAATGCAGAGGTTATTTTTAGGCTAAGTGGGAGCGCCATTCTAGAGAGAAAAACGGCTGGTATGTCGAATCAAGGTGCGACACGTGTCCCACGATCCAAAGAAAAAATATTAGAATTCTGAGAAGGAATCAGTCCGGAAAAACCTCGAACTAAACACACGAGTGGACCGGAAAATATCGTTACGGACTAAGCACGCTTTTTAGTCCTGCCAAAGATTTTTTAACGAAGCCTAAAAAATGGGCTACTGATGAGTCCGGACAAATTCACCACTGCTCACTGAGAAATCTACAAGGGAAATTCGGACAATAAGTGCCCACTGAACTATCCGGACAGGACAAAAGTATTAAATAACTAAACACTTTTTGACTAAGCTAGGTGCTAATCAGCTTATTAAGTAAATGTGTCCTTAAACTTGACCCGGTTTCATAACTTGACCCGAAAGCCCATGAGTCCATAATTAAGGGTATAAATACCCAACTATTTTCATTAATGAGGGTAATGAACATTTAATACAACCAGGCATCTTAAATCTCTCACTACAAAACAACGAAACATTTAATACCCTTAAAACTCTCTAAAACACTTGACAAAATTACCCTCAACTTAAAATAAACCACGCCAATAACGAAGGGAAAACTTTCAAATATCTTGACTGGAGAAACTGTTATAGGTGCAATGACTAGCTTGTCTGAATTATCAATAGATGGTAGCAACATTGTTCGGAAAATATAAACTACATGCTTGGAATTTTATCAATCTTGTATGTACGACAAACGTTGTAGAGTCAGTTCGTGTATGTAGAAGTAATTCTTGGACTAATCGATTTGAGACCAGAATTGATTGAATATAACTTGTTAAAACGTTACACAAAATAGAGCACTCTAAATTTTATTCCTTTATATTAATAAAGTAGAAACATTGATGTTTTCATATATATTTTTTCGAGTTAGGATTATAAATATACAAACTTTTAAAATTTAAATACAATAAATAAAAAAATTAATTTTAATCCCTATTCAAATGCTCAAAAGTATGATGCTTTATATGTGTGACGCAATCCTTATTTTAAAAGATATTAGAGAACAATTTTTTAAAACTAACAATTATTGATAAGAATAGTAAATGATAATCAGAAAGTTGGTTGGAGATCTATGGGAAAGTTACCTTATAATGTCATTTATCTAAATATTTAGTAAGTATTTTAATATTTATTGTTATTATTATAGCACAAAATATGTTAGGCCCACTAGCTCATTAGATTAGTACTCTTCATATAGTGGTTTAAAATCTTTGTAAATATACAATTCCAATTGATAAAGGCATAACATCATTTTGTTTCTCTATTTTCTACTTTGTATTATAGCGTTATTCGATCCTTGAATTTAATTTTGACAATGTATTTCTCGATTGATTTATTCTGTTTTATTAGGTAAGTTGTTTCAGTTTGATTTTTTGGATTTCCGATTTTGAATTTGGTTTTCAATTTTGATGTGATATTTATCGATTGTGTGATTTTGTTTGTGGAAAACATATGTGAGGATATACTTTAGGTACAAAACTTTCATCTAATGATAAAAACAATATAAAAACTATGTTATGTTGCTTGAGACATGGAAAACTGGTAAAACTAAGGTTGTCACTTGGATTAAAAACTGTGTAACTCAGTCGATTGGTATTCGGTTGGCTAAGTATGAAATAATAAAAAAAGGTTCGGGATCATTTAGAATGATTTATACTTAGTCCTACTTATCTAAACGATACCAGGTAGAGTATGGTTTCATGCTCTAAAATAGAATGACATGTATTTTTCTAGTTTTTATAATGCTATGTTAGATTTGTGGGATTGGTTAGATTTCACGAAACCTACAGATTTGAAGTCGTTCAAACCTTATGTCGCTAGAAAGGAAGATAAAATATTGGTGCAGTTTTTTATGGTTCTATGTTCAGACTTTGAAGGATTGCATGGAACAAATCTTCATAGATCTTCTCTCTCAACTGTTGATTTGGTAGTTCATATGCTTGTTACAGAGGATACTCTAATCAAATCTCAAGTTAATAAGGGGTAAAAAATGACTAATGTTCTTACTTTGTTTGTTGTCCCACAGCTTCCCCTACTCTAAATAAGCCTTGTCAAACACCAAGGTCATCTTTGATGATTGTGATTTTTGTAAAGAGAAGAACTATAAGAGGTCGCAATATCTATTTTATCTATTATTGGTCCATCAATGTCTGGAGAAGGTGCTGGTTATATTTCTAACCCTCATATATATCTCACTCATGTTTGCTATGTTCCTAAGCTTGTCTTGAATCTTATTTTGGTCAGTCACTTGTGTAAATATAATCGGTGGGTCTTCATTACTGATTCCATTTATGTTATACAGGATCAACATAAGAGTGATTGGTATAGTCCGTATAATAGGAGAACTCTATGTTTTTAAGGAACCCAAAGTGATTAATGTTGTTGCCTCTAATGTTGATTTGTCTTCGTTCGTTTGATTCCTTTATCTTCTAAATTTTATCTTTAGCATTCTAGTAGGGACACATATTTGTGTAAGGTTTAAAGTGTTTAGTTTCTACAGGTTTTTGAGTCAGTTAAACGCTTGTAATTATTTTTGGTTGTAATGGTTGTAGATCGGTAAAATATTCTTCTTTACCGCTTAAGAAAATTGTCTCTTATTTTGTTTCTCTTTTTGATATTATCAATTCTAATATTTGGGTTCATCTTATGTTTACACATAGGGTGTTTTGGCCTATTATTTATCTTTTATTGATGCTTATACTTGGTATATGTGGGTTTATCTTATGAAATATATATATATATATAAGACTTTCTTGAAATTTGTAGAGACTTAGAGCACTTGTTAAGACTTAATATTCTATTGTGATAAAGTGCTTGAGATGTGGCCTAAGAGGTGAATATACCTCAAATAATTTCACTCAGTTACTTGCATCTGATTGTGTTATAAAAAGGAAATATCGTAACATTGTTGAGATCGTTCGTTCTTTATTTTAATCTACTTAAGCTCCTATTATCATTTGAGGAGAATAAATTCTCACTGTTTTATATGTGATTAATCAAATGTCTACTACACATAATTTAGTCATATATCTAAATTTAGTCATATACATGATTTATCTGAACCTCAGTCGTAGTAAGAAGTTGTTTCTGATCCTCGTCGGCAAAATTTGATAGTCATATATCTTCATACTCTTTATCAAACTTATACATGAGATCTGATTGACCATCCACCTAGTAAGCATATAATTGGTTCTTGTTGGGATTTTAAAATCAAAATAAAGTCCAATGGGTCTGCTGAGAGGTATAAGGCTCGTCTAGTAGCCAAATGATACTCATAGAAGTATGGTATCGATTATGAGAAATTGTTTCCCTAGTGAAAAAATGATAACAATGCATACTCTTTTTGCTATTGCACCGGTTCGACAATGAAGATCTTCCAACTGGACATCAAAAAAGTTTTTTAATAATGATCTTGATGATGAGATTACATAATTTATCCACCGTGTGTTATTCACCAGCAATGTGAAGTTTTTCGGCTTATGAAATCTCTATATGGTCTCAAATAAGCTCATTGTGCTTGGTTTGAAAAATTATTTACAATCATTACCTCACTTGGTTTTCTTGCAAGTAATTACGATTCATCTTTATTTATCAAAAGTACGAATACATGACATATTATTTTATCTTTATATGTAGATGATATGAACTTATTACAAGTGATCATTTTGATGGTATTGATGCACGAAAGCGTGATCCGGCTCATAGGCTTGCCATAAAAATGCGGGCTTGCTACGTTATTTTTTGGTATTAAGGTGGCTCAGTCTCATAAAGGATTTTTTTTTATTAAACAATATATATTGTCTATTTGAGCAAGCACGATTTTATGGTAACAAGACGACACACACACACCTCTTGAAACTAATGCTCAGTATTCTCCTACTGATGGTGTCCCTCTATCATACCTGACTCGATGTCGTACTCTTGTAGGGAGTTTGGTTTATCTTATATTTATTTGACCGAATATAGGTCAGGTTGTTTATGTGGTTAGTTAGTATGTTATCATTTCTTCCTTTGTCCACTACGGAGTTGTTCTTCGTATCTTGAGATAACTTCATGACACTTGGTATCAAAGCCTTTTGTTTCCTTCGATATATTCACTCGAAATGTGTGCCTATAGTAATGCTAAGTGAGATATTGATTTTCATGATCGTAAATCCACCACTGATTTATGTGTTTTCTTTGGAGATTCATTAATCTCATTGAAAAGCAAGAAACAAGATGTTGTTTCCAGATCGTTTACTGAGGTCGATTACCGTGATATGGCATTGACTACATGTGAGATTGTTTGGTTACAGTGGCTTCTTGCATATATGAAGGTTAATATTACTGAATGATAACAAAAGTCTCATACATATTGTAGAGAATTTTATTTTTCATTAGAGGACAAAACACATTAAAATTGATTGTCATTTCACTCTTCATCATTGTCAGTTCGAGACCATCTTGCTTCCGTATCTTCCATCACTTTTACATGTCACTGATATCTTCACAAAGATTTAGTCGACATCTTGGTTTCATTTTCTTTGTGACAAACTCTCGATGCTTACCACTATTGCATTGTAAGTTTGAAAATATTAATATTATGGTTCATAAAATATTAAATCCACTAGTCCATTGAATTATTACTCTTTTTTTAAGGAACCCGCAGCCGCTACTCAACGAGTGCGAACAGGGTAAAACCTCAGTCTGAGGCAATAAGCTACAACCCAATGCCAGAAGGTAAACCACACAAGGTAAACCACACAAGATAAAACTCGAACGTATGACCTTTGGTCACAAACATGTTTTACTCCACCAACTCGGCTAGGCGGCATGCAATTATTACTCTATATACCATATATAATATATAATGATTAATTTAGCATATTATATATTTGTCTATTTTTTATATAATGTGATTGATATCGATTATCTATAGCTTTGTAAGCTCAGCATGAAAACTGATGTAAATTAATATTACACGGCTGAACTACCTGTCCTTGAATCAAAACAGCCAGCTCATATTAAGATTCTGATAAAATGTGGACCACAAAATTATTGATATCCGATATTTGTACACGTTACCTATAATTAGTAGTCCTTCCGCACTCTAAACGCTAAGACCAAATCTTCATATTTGACTGTATATTAAGAACTTTTGGAAGTATATTAAAAGTATTTTTCTAGAAACACGTTATGTTCAGCCGTTTGCGGATCGGGTTTCGACCGGATCATTTGTTGATCGGATTCCATTGGTCCGTCCGAGTCTATTTTTTAAAATCTTAAATTCGAATTTGGTGCGATTCGTTTGGGATTTAAAAAATTTAAATTTGAATACGTCCAATTTAAATCTTGAATATTAATTTTAATTTAATATATTATTTTATTATATATATTATTTTTATATAATTTTTGAATAGAAACGGATCGGACAAATTAAAAACACGAATGAAGATTATAATTTCTAAATCCGTAAACTGGTCCGTTTTATGCTTGGATCGGATAAATTCCGACTGGATCAAATCAAAGTAGATCGGACCGAACAACACCCGAATTGATATCTCGACCGAACAACACCCGAATTGATATCGGGACCGAACACTTAAAAGTGTTAGTTTTTATTTCGTATTTTTTAAAGTAACTTTTTATATATTCACTATAATATATAAAGCTAAAAAATTTATTGTGAAGCATACGCTAGTTTAAGTTTTCGTTTGCGGAGTATGGTAGTATTTTTGTATATTTGAGTTTTTGAAATTGGAATCAAGTGGTAGATTGCCAGCTGCTAGCATGTAAATAATATCAGGAACTTATGTGGCAAATCGTAGCTGTCAACGTTGAGCCACATGCGAAGATCTGGACGGCCGTGATTCACACACAATTATCGCTATCTAAATTATTCTCCTATTTATTTAAGTCAAAATTTTGGTGTATCAAATCAAAGAAGAAAGGTACATTACATACGTAATAATAAATCCCAACAACTACGTCTACACACGTACGCACGTGTGAACGCATTATTAGGTTCTTTTAGTATCTCTGTTTTTCCATTATTATTTTAGTTAATAGTTGGATAAACAAATAAAAAGAGTAAGATTCACGAATATACTATTTTTCGAATTTCAACGCATTGGAGCCTCTGCCTGAAATGTTGAATAGGTTGAGTAAGATATGTTTGTAATTAAAGATCATGAATTTGAGTATTTTTATATACGCTTTCTTGGCTGAGCCTGTTAACTTGTATGGTTTATCAACTTGTATGGTTTATTTCTGGCGTTGATTTACAGGCTATTGCGTCGGACTGAGGGTTTACTTTGTGCGCACTCGTTGAGTAGCGGTTGCGGGTTCCCTCAGAAAAAAGAAAAAAAAACTAATAACTAATACAACTATCCATATACTTGTGGTTAAAATAGTTAGACAATAATTATTTTATAGTTATTATAAAACTATTTTAATTATCTTTTGAACCAGAGAGGATAAATAGAAAACTCTCTTTTTGTTGGGCGAAAATTCAAATTGATTTTTGGTTTAGTGTTTTGGTAAATAGGTTTGTTCACGAATCTTTGTAGAAATATAACATAAACGAATTATTCTAGCCTAAAGTACTTTTCGAATTATATGATAATCGATGTATTTAGTATGCTCGTAAAAAACTGGATTAGTCCCATTATGTGAAACCGTTTGATTATCAGTAAAAAATGATGGCGGTTTGTCCAAGTCGACCTTCAAATATTTAAGTATATATCTCAACCAGGTTAATTCCAAACAAGCATTCGCCATTGCTCTATAATATGAATTTTTTTAAATGATCGTGAAACATTACTTTGTTTCTTAGATTTCCACGACATGACTGATGAACTAAGTAAAAAATAACTAGAAACATACCATCTTGACATACAACATCTATCACAATCTGAATCAGAAAAGGGCAGTTAGTGTCAAAGTGTTTTCTGATGGAATGAAGAGACCTTGACCTGGTGATTTCTTGATGTGATTGAGAAGTTTTAGCGTCGCTTTCTAGTGTGGCTTCTGATGGGCTCCTATAAATTAACTCAGTGTACGTGCCGAATACACAATGTTAGGTATGGTCACTATCAAATATATTAACCTGCCAAACAGTCTCCGATTTCTAGTCGAATTATAAATTAGCTCACCATCTTCCTCGGTTAATTTCAAGTTTTGTTTAATTGTAATTTTTTTAGGTTTTACTCATGACAATCATGTGTTTTGAAAAATATATAATGCGTATTTTTTAAGACATAAAGATTCTTATTTTAGATCGAGAAAATTCTATACCTATAAAATATTTTAACTCGCCAAAATGTTTAAGTGCAAATGTTGGAGTAGATGATTCTTCAGTAATTTGATTTCATGCAAGTCATTGTCTGTCAATAGAATATCATTACATAGATGAGAATAATAGCCAACTTGTTACTTTGAGATTTAGTAAAAAATGATTAATCTGCTTTTAACTGTATGTAATTTGCGGTTTTCACTGTAACTGGAGAACCAATTTTGGGATGCCTGTTTCAAACCATAATTAGATTTACGAAGCCTACATACCAAATTCTCATTATATCGGTGGAGACCAAGAGGTGAAGATATATATACCTCTTTAAATCAAGAGGTGGAGGCATATATACCTCATCAGACTCAAGGTTGAATTGGATAGGCCAATTGGCTCATATATATATATATATATATCGATATATTAAAGTAGATGAATTTATTAAAGAAAGAAAAGATACCGAAAATCTAGTGACGTGTCATTTGGCCAGTAAGACACACACATTAGCTCAGATAAATACAAATAATAATACACCAAGAAACAATAAAGCTTCAAATTTGGTTAGTCTATGAACCAGTCAGACTCATGGTTACAAGGGAAAATAAAAAATATGGCTATGCTACCAGCACTAGAAAAAGAACTAAATATCCTTCCATAAAGACCATTTATAGAGCTGATAGAAAATCTGGCAGCAATCTATTAAAAAATATGAAAGATAACATAAAGTACAAGCAGTCGATGTAGCTGCATGAAGCGAGGCAGCACATAAAAACTAATTAGTGTACATTCAAATGATGATATTGTTAATTTGGATAGATAATGTTGGTTTTCGCAAGATCAAGTTTAAAATTTAGTTGATAAAGGTAAACTCAATGATTTGAGAAGAATGAAGAACCAAGACAACATTCTCGAGTAAATATAAAATAAGTTTTGGCCTCATCCGAAAAATAAAGAGCATTGGATACACACACTATCACAGTAGCTAGCTTAGAGGAAGAATACATGGATACATATCCGAATAGATATATAATCAATAAGATTACATGAAAAGACCCATATTCCAGAGTTTTCAAAAAATCGAGAAAGAGGTATGCAGTCAAAATAGAGGTGGTGTTTCAAGGGCATATGTCCCTAAATCTGTACCAAAATCTATATATGATGTTATCATTATTGTATGAAGATTTAAGAGGAGTGATATCCCTGCATAATGATACGATATTAATAACGATGGAGTTGGTCATAGTGGAAATCAATAGGGTGATGGTCGAAACTGAAAGTTTCAAACATCATGTACGTAGAAATTATAAGAGGAGCCCTAATACTTACCCTAACTCAAATAATCCTTACCATCGTCGACAAAGTAGTTAAAACTGTCTTAGGAAAGCTAACTCTGGATGTTGCTCTCCGTAAGTATGAGTATCGAGAGAACGTGTGATGCTTATTCATGATGGTAGATGAACCATTATCTTATAATATAATATTAGAACAATCTTGGCTTGATCAGATGCACATCGTATTATCTATGACTCATCAATACCTAAGATATCCAACAAAAGGTAAAGTGGTCGCCATTAAAAGAAATCAAAAGACCTCCAGAGAATGCAATGTAACATATGGCACTTAACACATAACAACCAAAATAATAATGGGTCATCTTGGAAGGGATGGATGACCCCAGAGAAGGTCCTTTACTGATGTATACAGAGGAGGGCGCATAAGATATGATGATGAAAGCAAGAAAGACATTAAAGATCAGCCAAGATATCCTCACTGATATCATGTATAAAGTTATTATTATTTTTATAAATATTTTGGACATGTTTGTATGAATTATGCATGACGTAAACGAAGTCCAATTAGAAGTCATATGCTATCATTTTTGTATCAACAACAACTTTTGGCAAAAAATATCATACTTCCAATAAAAAATAAAGGCGATAGTTGAATAAATATATAGATTAACTATTGTAGGATACATACGAGACTCATATAACTTAATATGGAAATCAAATCTTGTTTTGGTAAAACAAAAGTAACGGTAAGTGGAGGATGTGTGTGGACTTCACAGACTAAAAAAATGTCTAAATGATGCATTTCTACTACTAAAGATCAGCTTGTAGATGCAACATCGGGAAAAAATGATATCTTTCATGGACACGGTCACAATATATAATCAAATACAAATGTGATGGAAGGACCAAGAACATAAAACCTTCATCATAAAAAATGTTATATATTTATAAAGTAATTCCCTTGGGACTAAAGAACGTTGGAGAAACCTATCGAAGGCTAGTGAGCAAGATCTTTACAACTCAGTTTTTGTCGTAATATACAAGTCTAAATTGATGATATGTTGGTAATAAGAATTTACGAAGAAGATTAATGAGCGAAATTGACTAAGATATTTACAAATCTTAGAGGAATCAATCTTAAGTTAAATCTAGAAAAATGCACATTCAACCTAAAATTCAAGAAATTATTAGGCTACATGGTGAAAGGAAGAGGAATCAATTAGATTTAATGCAACTTTAAAAATAAGTAACAAGAAAGCCACCAAAGAATTCCAAAAAATTATAAATCATAGTAGGAAGATTACCAACACTTAACAGGTTAGTGTCAAGATCCTCGGATAATGCCAACCCTTCTTCCAAATCTTGAGATGAGCGGAAAATTTTTAATGGACTAAAGTGCTTGATTAAGAATTAAATAACATAAATAAGTTGTTGGCAGGTTCAAACCAAACCTCGACTATTGGAAACCTTGTATATGTACCTTACAATATCGGACTATGCGACCACCGCAATACTATTTACAGAAGAATAAATAAATTCTAAAGCATTTTATTATCTAAATAAATCTCTATTACCAGTTGAAACTAAATATTTATAATTAAATAAACTTATTTTAGCGGTAGTAGTTGCAATTAGAAAAATTAGACCATATTTTCAAGCACATTACATAATAGTTGAAACTTCATTTACTTTGATAAATGTGTTGCAAAATCTTGATGTATCACAAAGATTGATGAACTGGTCAATATAATTAATGTATTATGATATCGACTTTTGGCTGAGAATAACAGTCAAATCCCAAGTGCTAGCAATGTTTTAATGGAGTTCAAACCCGAGAGAATAATTTCTCTAAAAGATGAGTCTCAAAAATAATTAAAGAGTTAGAAATGATAAAGAAATCAATAACCAAGGCTCATGAGTAAGATTCCAGCTTATATCTTTGACATAGGATATCATGAATCAATCCATCAAATTCTAGCATCCAATAACGAATCTACAATTGCATAACTTTGGTTGGCAATAAACGTTGGAGCTAGGAGAGTATAACTCCTTACCTATTCTCAATTTATGGCCAACCAAATGTTAGAGTAGGCTAAAGAAAAAAAGGAGAACGTTATTCAATAATTAAAAGAGTTATAACAACTAATTTCTCATTTTGAGCAAATGGAATTTTAACAAGTCATAATAGTCAAACTTAACAGTTGATGCACTTGAATCTTCGGCATGTACATATTCGCCCCCACGGAAAATTCTTCAAGAAAATATATATATATATTATATTATATTACCCAATACTTTCATATCTACATTCACATACACAAAGATTGATTATTATTACTTCTTTAAATTATTGACTCTAAAGGGAATGTATAATACGTTAGCGCAAACCGTCTCTGCTCATGATTATGATGAGTTTATTGCATGTGAATGCCAATTATAACTTTAAATCTGATAAAATTTACTCTTTATTTGTTATTATGCAATTATTAAGATTTTTTGTTGTATGTTTATATTATAGTTATATATAATCTATTCCAAATTATTTAGACAAAATTGAAATTATGGTATGTTTGTTTTGTAAGAATATCAGGATATGTATCAAACTATGATACCATATTACTCTTTATTTTACTCCTAAAGTCTAGAAGGTTATATAAGAACGACACTTAAAAGCTTAAATTACAATCATATAAAGTGATAATAATCCATGTGATATTTGTAAATATATCATGACATATTTTATAAAGAGAATTAGATCCTTATAAATTTTATTGTTAAAATTCAGTTTTGATTCCATACTTTTTGGGAAGTAGGGAGTTGATTTGAAGAAGAGATTGAGGTTAGCTGAATATCATTTTCAGAATCTCTTTTGAGAATTTTCTACTTTTTACTGTTAGCTTCATTACTATCCATATGGTTACATTTTTTTTATAACAACTAGACAGGTTTCCATAAGATGTGGATTGGTAGAATCTATCAACTCCTCCAAAATCTATTATAGCTTTTGGAGAATTCTACCAACTCCTCCAAAATCTATCTATAGCTTTTGGAGAAGAAATTTTAAGATATTAGTAATGACAAGAGCTTTACATCAGTTTAAATTAGTTTTGTTTTTGTTGGAAAACTAAATTGACAAAGAAAATAGTTCTTTCTAAGGATGATTGATTCGAAAATAAATGCAAATTAAGATTTTATTACAAATAGTGCAATGCTAAAATTTATAAAAAAATACAAGTATATGAATATGGTCAATTTTCAAATTTTAATATTTGTTTTACTTTTAAATAAGATCGTCAATATTAACTACAAGTTTTATGTTTTCTACTCACAATTTAGCTATGATGATATTATTAAGTTTTGTTGATATTCAAATTTTAAACAATAATGGACAACAATGATTATTCAATATTAACCACGAGAGATTTACAAAATTAAATTCTCTATATAAGATACATTAAATAATAACGATAACTTTTATTTAATATTTTTTATACCTTATCTAGGCCTAGTCCATATTTCAATCTATATTAAATTCTTGTAGATCTTTGATAGATTGGTACAACTCTAACTACCATACTTTCTCTTTATTTAGAATTTATGACAAATTAAAAAAGTTAAGTGATAAAAAAAATATTTATAGATATTAGTGATTTACTTTTATCTTACCGTTCTTAAAGAATCTTTGATGGACTGGTACAATTATAAAAAATATCCTTTCTCTTTATCCATAAGATACGATAAATTGTATATATTAAATGATGGTAAAATATCTTTATAAATATCACTGATTTATATATAAATGATTGACAAAATAAATTATATATTAGCGCCAACGGCCCTCGCTAAATATTACAATTAATTTTATAACAATACTATATATATATATATATAGACATTCATATATTTCAAAATGAGATGAACAAACTAGTTGATAAGATGTTTGAGAACCCTTTGAGTATTATGATTATTCATATATCTTAAATACATCCAAAATAAATAACTTTTCGAATAAAATTCTAAAGTTATAAGGAAAACATTCTTATTCACACACACACGTATATATATATAACTTTGTTGATAAGTTCACATATTTCTTCATATATGCCCTGGTGGTTGTCATTGACAGGTGGTATGACGGTTTAGTGAACAATTTTATGACCTAGTTTTGATTTATATATAACTTAAAATATTGTTCCTTATTAACAAATTCATTAGGATGAAATTATAACATTTGTACACTACACCTTAAACATAACAAAAAACAAAATATAATTATTATTTTTACATTTGGGGATTTGCGGCACAAGCGATGCCCTATAAGCCTATCATTCTGAACTATAGTCTAATACAACAATAATTATCTCCAATTAGTATACATTCCATTCTATTAACAGTTGAGTTTAGAATTCCGCTACCAAATTTAATATATGCGACAGTGCAATTATTTGATAATATTTAGTTTGGGAAAAAATATTCATTGAACAATTTTATTTTGAGGGAAGAATCATAAATAACTTTTTTTAGAATCAGACGATAAAGATTTTAGAAAAGAATGTAGTTTCAAAATTTAAAAAATCATAAAAAGATCAGTAAGAACATTAAGATTCTTTATATCAATAAAATAATCCGGTTTCAGTTTTTGTAATGTCATAAAGAGTTTTGCAAGAATATTAAGATAATTTATAATGCAACAAAAGAATCTGATTTGAGATCTTTTAAGATCATAAAGAGTTTCATATGAACATTAAGATCTTTTGTGGTGAAAGATAAGAATGAAAATGAGTTTTTTTAACACTATAAAATCATAATAGTATAAAAAATATTATATTGTAAAGGGATAATTTAGTTAAAACTTTGATAACATCACATTCAGTTTTAATGTTTAATTGTAGACTATTGTAGCAAGAATCAAAGATTGATGTAAGATAATTCAATTATGATATTCAACAGGGTTTAAACCAAATATGTTTCATTCAATGTGAAAATATTAAATTTTTAAGAGAATTTTTGTTTCAGTTTTTGAAAGAATTCTTTTAAGACAATAATTACACATTTTTGCACACTTCATGATTAAGCTTCATAACTGAGCATTAATATCAAGTCTTTCTCAATGGTAACATTAATGAAACTTATAGATGTTAATATATATTGCATCTCAATCACTCTATTAATTAAGATTAAGAAGTTGCAAAGCTTAATCGATTCATAGTAACATTAATAAGTTTGTACCAATCATACTCAAATATAATAGAGACGAGAGACTCTAGCTACTAAGAAGCTCATTTATGATATTTCAATATAAGTGTCTTATTAATTACTTCGTAATCTATCAAGTTATAATGTCGCTTAGTCTTGAGATTGACTTAGTATAGTATTATAAACTTCATTAATTCAGTGGAAGTGGATTTAGATTTAGATCCACTTGTCACTTCAATTATCATACGTTACAGTAACTAGTTGTGTGCCACCAAGTAATTTCTACTCACGAAAAAATATTTCTAAAACTTATGCATGAAATGTTTTATGTATGAAGGAACCAATAAGCCAGGATCACTTTTGATAGTTTTGTAGGTTCATTACCAAATAAATACATTAATAACATGCTAAAGCATTATGATATAGAAATGGCTAACGTCTAATATGTTTGAGTTGATTGAAGATAAGTTTCCTCACTCAACATCTCAAGATTGATTTGTAAATTATGAGATACATAATATTTCATATTTTGACAATTGAATCATTGATGTGTTCTCGCGTTAATTCAAGACAAGGTATACAATTTATTACGAATATCTTAAGTTAATATTTTTAAGTATTTTAAGGTTGAACATTATACAGTAGAATATAGGTCATCTAGAATTAAGGATTCAACATTAAACGATAACATTAATAAATTCGTGAAATTAAAAAAATAAATTAAGTGTATCACTTTATAAGTTAAATAAATGTTAAATCAAATAGTGTGATTCATAACTGCATATTTTATGTGAATAGAATTTACAATACACTTAATAACATCGTATATAATAAAGATATGTAGGTTTTTATATTCAAGGAAACAAGGATAAAGCATATAGCACAAATTCATTTCATTCAAATGAGACTACAATACAAATGAAATATTCACATTTTTCTTTTCCATCTTCCCCTACTAAGATTTCAATGCTCATAATCGTTCATGAACACACCATTCATAAAATCATTATTAGTCTAAATGATATCCAAATTCAGTAGATATGTTATTTTGATTTTCAGTTTTTCAGATTAGTTTATTATTATATGCATACAACTAAGTTATTAATAATACAATGATTCATTTCTTAGTCTTCCTCTGAGTTTTTAAATTAAAAGATCTCAACTCATTCAGATAACGTGCTTATTACAAGATCGTGTATACTTTCATGTTACACTACATGCGAAGTCAGGGTCCACTAAGATGGTAGTCAACAATTACATTGAGTAGAGTAGGACCATTACGTATCCAATAAAACGTGACAAAACCTCTTGGATTTATTGTTGATGATCATCTAACATAAATAGATATTCACAAACTATCCTTGAAAAACGATATTTTATCATAAATAATTCGGATTGATAAAATTCAAAACACATGAATGATTTAAATAGAAAATTACAAAAAAAAAATACTAGATTTGAGATATCTCATTTTATGTAAATACTAAATATTCGGACACAACTTAAATTGATTCATTTAATAGTGAAATATAACTAAACTTACGTATAATTACAATAATATTTATATTATTATTATTGAATTTTGTGGTATTAATGACGTTTACTTTAGACTATATAATCCAAATTGACGAGTTTTAATTGAGTGCGAATATTATAAAACACAGTCAAATGATGATGGTATAAAGGTACAGGTACCCCAAGTTTTGGTTAATCATATGGTTGCTCAACTACCTATCCGGCATTGGCATTGGAAGAAGCTGTCAAATGTCAACTAGATGTTTTAATTCAACCCAATCTCTTCTTTAAGTAGGGGTTTTTCAAGTCAAATGGTATTGATATTAGTTGTACTCTATATAATCATTAAATAATATTATTATTTTAATGAGATATTAGATCTTAAAAGCGGAAAGATACAATAATAGATATTTTTAATCACTTCCAATATAATCAGCGATTTATATATATCACTCGATATATGCATATAAAAGACTTATAAAATTAATAAATAATTATACTCATTCACTTATAATAGTTTTATGGGTTTGGCCATGGCACCGATTAAGGAAGGATTTAATTACTTCTTCCGGAAAGATTCTTTTATTTAATGTGCAGATTTGATTTATTTTATTTAATTAAATATAAAAATATTCCAAAAAAAGCAACTAAAACCTTCCTTAACCGGTATCCTAGAGCACTGGTTAGCATTTTTTTAGTTTTATACTGATTTTATATTATTGTTATCTTCAAACTTCGAGAGTGTTTTAATCAAATACGTACGATTCGGTTGCTATTTCATAAATTTAAATAGAAAAGACGAACAAATGTCAAATGTTCAAAAGCTTAAATTTTAACCAGCAATAATACAGCGGTAAATGTTATTTTTATGGTTTGCTTTTTTTAAAAATCTGTTCCCGTTATTTAACGAGCTTATAAAATAAATTATCAGACACAAACTAATGTCCGAAAGTAAATATAAAATAACATATTCAACCAATCGAATTCATGAATTTGGGTACTAACATACAGTACTCCAATAACTCGGCTACCATCTTAAAAACCGTACCAAAAGCTATTATTTTGGGTTCTCGTTTTATTTAGGTGTTGTTTGCTTTTACCATGTTATTTTATTGAATTTACACAACCTTTTATCTTTTTCATTTTCTTATTTCGATTTGATTTTGTCCTTTGTTAAATATATTATTTTAACAAAAATAACACTAAGTAGAAAGTCGAATAATTTTGGATTTGATAAAATCCAGTAGAAATAAATCTGATCGGGATTTAAAAAATAAATAATTTTTAAAATTAATTAAAGTATTTATATTTACGAATAATACAAACATAACTATTTTGAAAATATGATTTACATAAATAAATCCCAAATCAGTTATAGTTTTATCAAAAAATTGTTTTGATCAAACTTTTTTTTCTTCTATAATTCATATTTACCTTTGTATTTATAATTATGATAGTAAAACAAAATATTATGTTCTCTTATAACATCTGAAGGAACTCTATCAAAAATATAACAAAATTAACATTTATAACAAAAAAAATATAGTCCTGTTTATAAAAATTTACATTTTCAATCTTAGATAATTAGATTGAAGAGGATATACAGTTTTTTAAAAGATGTATGAGGTAGAAGTACCAAATGAGGAGGTAGAACCACCAGAGAAGGAGATAAAATACAAAATTTTAGAGGATTTTAAGAAAAATTGATGTCGGTTTCTGCCCTTGACACCGACGATGTGTAAGGATTGTACTGGTCGTGCAGGACGCTGGTATGTTGCCCCCATACCACCAATGACCCACTATATATATAGGTGGTGCACATGGGCGGATCTAAAAGGTGGCCATGTATGCCATGGACCACCCCAAATTCCAAAAATAAGTTTAGTGTAGTGGTAAGAGTGTTCGGTTTTTAACTCTTGAGGTCAAGAGTTCAAACCTCTCTCTTCTCTCTTCAAACGCAGCAGCCTCCTCCATCCTCTCCTCCTCAAGAAGTAGTGGAATCTTTTGATTTTAAGTATGTTACTTTTAGTATATCCTACAAAGTATGTTAAGAAATCAATTTGAGAAGAGTATGTTGATTGAAAATCAATTTCAAGAATCAGATTCTTTGATTTTAAAAGTAATATTTTCAAGAAAGTTCATTTGATTAATAAAGAGAATTTCACAAAAAATCAATGTGAAACAAATGAGTGAATGGTAAAGTAATAAAAAACTTAAAACTAGTTTGAAATTTAAGAAAAAGAATTATATATAATTAATTTATTAAATTGATTTAGAATTGAAAGAACTGTTCAATTTATTTATCTAATTGACTTAACAAGAATCGTGAAACATCCTTTGATTTATAAAGAGAATTTCACAAGTTTTGAAAATCAATTTGAAACAAATCAGGGAATGGTAAAATAATAAAAAAACTTAAAGCTAGTTTGAAATTTGAGAAATTAAGGATTTAAATATAATTAATTTGTTAAATTGATTTAGAATTGTTAGAATTGTTTAATTGATTTTATCTAGTTGACTTAACACGAATCATAAAAAACATTTTGATTTATAAATAGAATTTCACATGTTTTGAAAATCAGTTTGAAACAAATCACTGAATGGTAAAGAAAAAAAAGCTAGTTTGAAATTTGAGAAATTAAGTGTATTAAATGTAATTAATTTGTTAAATTGATTTAAAATTGTTGAAATTATTTAATTGATTTATCTAATTGACTGAATGAGAGATAGTGGATGAGAATCATTTTATGAAAAAATTGTGGGTTCTTGTGGTAATCTTGAAGTTGATGTGCCCGACATGGAGTCAAAGTATGTGCAAGGTAATAAATCCAAAAGACTTTCTACTTTTTTGACAAATCACAATCATTTCAAGAATGATTGTTTTTTACATGTCATAGATTTTGTAATGCAAGAGTTGAATGATCGATTTACACTCGAAAATGTTGAGTTGTTGAATTGTGTGGCATGTTTAAATCCTTGTTCTTCATATCAAGGACACTAACTCACTTGTGAGGTTGGCAAGATTATACCCAAATGAATTTGTGGATGTTCGTCATAAAGAGTTGTCTAGCCAACTTGAGACTTATATTGAGTGTGTGAAGATGAAAGATAATTTTTACAGTTTGAAGAGTATCTCAAATCTATAAAGGACTCTTGTAAGTACAAAAAAACACAAGACATGTGGATTTGTGTACACGCTTTTAAAACTAGCTTTGTCATTATCGGTGGCCACCGCAAGTGTTGAGCGAGTATTTTCTAGTATAAAATATGTGAAAAATGAGTTGAGAAATCGAATGCCCAATCCATGGCTTAATGATTTCTTAGAGACATTTGTGGAGAAAGAAGTGTTTGCTGCAATTGTCGATCGAGATATTATCAAGCGCTTTCAAGGCATGACTAAGAGAAGAATGCAATTACGTTTAGACTAGAAATAGATTTTCATTTCTAGTTGTAATAGTGTATTGATGTATTTTGACTATATATTACTCTGAATTGTTTTAGTTCAATGATATTTTTGGCACACCCTAAATTCTAATCTTGGATCCGCCCCTAGCTATGCATATTCTTTTAATTCTTTCCGCATTAGATTTTTGTTTATTGTTTATGTTTTTTTTTTATATAATTTGAAATCGCACAAGGAAAGTGCATAAAAATGATATTGATCTAACATAGGATTTAGTTATAAATTATTGTGATTTTGTTTTTACAACAAAATATTATACACAAGACATATAGTTTGAGTGACTTAAAAAGACCGTGAAAAATACATGTTGGTTGTTATTATAGAGCGTCGTGATATTGTGAATAGTAAAAATAATCTTCGAATATTCTTTAAAAATGAGATATTCGGATATAATCAGACGGTAAACATAAAAGATCTTGAGAGAAAGTCCGCTGGATAAAGAAAATGTGGATGTATTTTCAAGTTTAAGAATGATCTTCTTAAAGATTATTTGCGGGATTCACAACCATCCAAGTGCTAAAAACGTAGATGTTTCTTTGCACGTGGAATGTTTAACTAAAAAAATTACATTTGTAGAACATTCTAACTTTATGAGAACTCTCTCTTGATAAATTTTGAGCGAAGTAAAAAAGTTGAATGATTAAAATATGTCGTTCATGTGCGTTGTATGCAACACTAAAAAAACTTAATATTGGAGAAAATCGGTCAATTATGGTTCCAATACTTGTTAGGCGAGCTCAAAAGCATTACTTATTTTTAATGTCATAAATCTAGCAAAGATCAAAGCGATATCGTTACTCATATTTTCTTTGTACACTCGGTTAATATGGATTTGTTACAGATATTTTTAAAAGTTCTAATAATGAATAACACTTAAAAAATAATAAGTTACATGATGTCGTTATTTGAGATCGTCCGAGAAACCTCTATTGGTTTGAACTTTTGCGTCAACCTTGTGTTTATGTATAGGGAAAAAGTTAACAATTTTAAGTGGGTACTAGATTGTTTGAAATCGTGATGGTTTGTAACAGTATTGAAGAACTGTCTATGGTTTTGAAATATAGAGACTTAGAGTTGATGAATGCTCTCATATAAGTATTCCCAAAAATAGCACATGTTATATCAATGATACATTAACAATAATGTTTCTAGGAATGTGAAGAGGTTTATGAAGGAGAAAAATATTTTTGATGTTTTTATGATTTCTTTGAATAAGATAGTGTACTCTAAGAGAGACCGTGAATTCGATAATATTCCGTATGAGATACAACCTCACTTAAAAGATTATCCTCAAAATATCAAATACACAAAAAATATTTGGTTAATTTTTTACATTGTTAAGTTTGTCACATAGAAAACTAACAAGTTCATGAATTTCAGAAATGCAACCACTAACTGGGTTGAGAGCGCTCACTCTAACCTAAAGCATTTTGTTGGTACGAACGTGCTTAACTTTGAGTTGTTCTGGATAGGCTACATTGTTTGGTCGAAATACAACATGGAACGATTAGATCATAATCTGAAAAGAGTCGATTTATAGCACAACATGAATTTTGAAGACAATGTGTTCGAAAAACTCAGAGATAATGTCTCAAATATTTTTATTAATATATTTTCATGAATTATAAGGTGCTAAGATATTATAATGATGGATGAAATTTTTACTTGTATGATACAATCTATGTACGGTATGTCGTTTTAACATGAGATTCGCCAGTTCTCAACAAAATACATAACAACACCTTTAGAAACTTTCGAAGAACTTAGGAGAGATTAGATATAATGATATGAACAAACCTAAACATGATAGATCTCTTGAAGAAAAAAGGATAAATTTGTATTTGATGCCATGACAACCAACGACGAATGGCGCATATAACAATTTACTAGAAATAGTTTAAAATATTCTCCCTTTTATACTAACATGGTTGTCCACCTCTCAAACATAATTATTTGTTACATCGTTTGCTAAACGAGATAAATGACATTTCAAACACATACTAGATTTGGAAAAAGGAAGTGCCCCGTTACTATGTAATAGTTTTAAGACTATCTCGATCAAAGTACAGAGAGGGAGCTAAACAATACCCATTCATTTAAAAATACCAACACAAGCTAGTATCAATATATAGCCGCCAAAGAAACCTTTGGTAGTTGGAAGTTCTACGATGTTGTCGCTATCTAGTTGAAGCAAATTGAGCACCAATATTGGTTCCAAACTATTGTTTCATGATCCAAATGGTTATATTGAACAATTTATACTTTATTAACAACCTTTCATAACTAAGACTAGCAGCGTTAAACTCGATGGACATTGCGGCTACTGATCAGTTTCATATAACTTGTATGGACAACAAGATGAGTGGAATGTTGTTAGGTTAACCCTTTATGACGAGCTTACATATAACCCTGAAGTTTATATGTGGATATTTAATGGTGGATATGAGTATCTAATGTCCATCGAAAGTATACACTGCTATGAATAGACTGTAAGTATAGCAAAATGGATGACAATGCCAGAGTTATGATCAAGATGTCGTCAAAGTTTAACCTCATAATTCATTTTATAGCAAATTCGGGGTCGATAAATATGAGTTTCCTTCCATTACAAGGTGCACCCCCTTCGAAGTCTAAAAATTAGAAAATCGAATTTAGTTTTGTTAATAACAAACATTTCATCTTTCATCTTATATTCAAATTTATTTTCTTAAAAATGTGTCACTCTATTCTCATTTGTTTTTATTCGTTTATATAGCTTTTTATTTTGAATGAAGCACCATGTGCATGAGTACGTCACTATTTTACCATGTTGTGCAACGTATAAGATAAATCTTAGGAATTACCAATTATATACTAATGCAAAAGATATCAAAATATTAAAATTGGTAAGCCTCATATCATCAAACCTGAAGTGACCAACTTAGATGAATTTGTTCAATATTAAGTGAACTATTTTTTAGAACTATTTTGTTATTGTAATGTATTTATGTTAAATACTTATTTTTAATGTTATTATACTAATGGTTTAAAAATATTAAACTTAATGATAAAATTAAATATAAAATGAAATGACATCATAAACAAATACATTATACGTAAAAAGAAAAGACGTCATAAGCAGATACATTAAATAGAAATATATAATATGAATAAAAAAACACGTTTAGAAGAGTTATATTTTTGCAAATCTAGATGTAGGAGGTAAGAACCTTCATGCACTTGTTCCGGTATTTTTTCCAAAAATGTTGTTTTCCATCTCTTCTAGCATAAACTGTTAATGAAATCAGTAATCCAAACCAAACACCTTGTGTACCTCTTCCCTAACATCGTGCATGAGGTTAAAAATCAAAATACTTGGATCCAATTTCATATATTCGAACCTGATTGAGATATTTAACATCAACATAAGATGCGAATAACATAAGAAAATAAAATTTAACATAAAATTAAAACTATAAAGTAGAAAAATAATTTATGAAATAAGACTAACATTTAAAATATAATGCAATAACATATATAATTCTAGTTAAAGTCATATTCTTTGCTAAATTCTATCCTTCAACGGGTGTACAATCCTATAATACATCTGATTGTTCACTGAGAAGCTCCTCCATGTAGACTATCATATTTTTTGTAATAAAACCAGTAATTTCCAAAATTAAACTCCATGCACGCCTTTTGTCTGAATTCGTACGAGATGTTGAATACCCAAACCATCGATTTTGATTCAAACAGTTGTTCCTAGTGAATACTTATTCACAACTTTATGGAGGCAGAGACGATGCTTATTTATGCCTATACCTATAGTACATTATACAGACAACTTCATAAAGAAACCATTGGTAGTCTCATCCGACCTTGTTCTCTTCCAGTATTTGACGACTTGCAACAAATGTCTGTCTTCTTGGATAATCAATTCCATATAAAATAAAATTGTAATTTTGATAGTTATGCTATTTGGTAGATGAAGATATATGCTACTCTTGAGTAACGTTTTATAGAGAAGTGAATGATAAAGTTGGCGGGAAATCATCATCCACGAGAAATGATGGTTTGCGGGAGTTTAGAATTGGCAAGAAATTAGCTAAGACCTTGCACTAGTAGTATTCATAACCAGTACCTATAGTGCACTTGCACCACTGATGCTACTTGTACGATCGGTATAAATGCGTCATTTGTGTAAGTGCACTGATGGTACTACTTGATGAGTCCGAATTCTGCTTGCTCCCCGGACAGGGACAGATCAGACCTAGCTCTCCGGACCGGACAGGCCACTTCGAACATCTAGCTAATGGGACTGTTCGAACTATGACAAAAGTACTAAAAAACCTAAACACTTCTTGACTAAGCTACTTGCTCTCCTACTTAGAGCTCATGGGTCTTTGAACATGACCCAGGTCCATTAAACATGACCCGTAAGCCCATAAGGGCCCAAACATAAGGGTATAAATACCCAACCACCTTGCATTAAATGTGAATAATGAAAATTAACTGCAACCAGCCAGCTTAATTCTCCCTCTACTCTCTACTCTAAACACAAAACACCTACATACTTCTTTAAAAATAAAACAAATTACAAGCCTACCCTCAGGCGGTAATTATCCTCACCAAATTGGCGACCACAGTGGGAGCACGAGGGTGCCTAAATCAAGCATTCAAAACCAGCAAAGAAAGTCTGTCCGAATGAATCCGGACAATCCAGAAGTACCACCAGCTCTGCTCGAAGTGGTGAGAGAGAACGATGAGTACACTATCGAAGAGCGCGATAGGCTAAAGGGTGAAATAGAAGCTCTAAGGGCAGAAAAGGCTAAGATGGGCTTGAAGGAAAAGTCCAAAGCATCAATTGCTCATCACACCGACAACCCCAGAGAGCATGAGTCTTTAAAGACTCATGTGAGCACCAAAAAGACTCATGCCAGCTCCAAAAAGTCTCACCGGTCTAAGCCAGTGGGGAGTTCTGAATCAAGCGCAGAATCTTCTGATAGCTCTTCGGACAGTGAAGGAGTTGAAAAATCTTTATCCTCTAGCAGCGATGAGGGTCGAACTAGAAAGAAGCAAAAACAGATCAAAAAATATTCAAGAAAAAGGGATAGACATGGAAAGATGAAGAGACATATTGGTAAAGGATCATCTCATAGCCGGAGGCATGTGGACCGGATGCTGATGGATCCTTTCGCTTTTCACGATGAACCAGGTATCTTTGCAACTCCCAATGAGGATACTGTGTTCAATCGTGAGAGAAATTGGAGGTAATCTCCATAACCTTCTAAGATTCTGTCCGGAAACCTCCCTAAGAGGTTTGACAGCACCAAAATAGAAAAGCACGATGGCAGTACTGATCCGGACAACCATTTGGAACAGTTTAAAAACTTCATGATGAACTTTGACGACGATGATAAACTACTTTGTAGGGCATTCTCCCAATCATTTACAGGGAGTGCTCTAAAATGGTATAACAGCCTGCCTCAGGGTTGTATTAAGGATTTCGATACCTTTTGGGTAGCCTTTCGAAGGCAGTTTGAGGGGCTTTCTAGGGGTGAGAGTGAAATTGATGACCCTAGAGAGACCCCTGGAGTGTTGATACCGATCGAAGAGGTAGAGACTCACTGTCTGGAAGAAGGAAAAAGTCTCAAAATAGGGTCTAAGATGCCACCCGTTTTGAAAAATGAAATGTTAAAGTTTTTGAAGAGTCATCAGCACGTTTTTGCTTGGTGCAATGCTGATGTTACTGGGGTTCCAGCAGGAGTGATACCACACCACCTGTCCGTCCGGAAAGACATAGCACCAGTAGTTCAAAAGAGAAGAGCTTTTTCTAAGGAGAAGGCTGATGTCATTGTGCAAGAGGTTGACAGGCTCATAAAGATGGGGCACATCAAGGAGTCTCAATATCCTTTGTGGACTGTCAATCCGGTCTTGGAGAAAAAGAAGAATGGCAAGTGGCACATGTGCATTGACTTCACATATCTCAATAGAGCTTGCCCAAAAGATTTGTATCCAGTCCCCCGGATTGATCAGTTGGTAGACTCCACCTCTGGGAACAAGCTGCTATCCTTTATGGATGCCTTCTCTGGATACAATTAGATTCAAGTAGATCCGAAGGATCAAGAACATACCACATTCGTCACTGACAGAGGTCTTCATTGCTATAAGGTAATGCCGTTTGGGTTGAAAAATGCTGGGGCTACCTATAAAAGATTAGTAAACAAAGCCTTTGCTGATCAGATTGGAAGAAATATGGAAGTATACATTGATGACATGATGGTAAAGAGTGTGGATGAGCGTTTGCATTTGGCTGATCTCCAAAAAACTTTTGCCAACTTGGTAAAAGTGAATTTAAAATTAAACCCAGAAAAATGTGTGTTCGGAGTGCAGTCCGGGAAGTTTCTAGGCTATAATATAAGTGAGCATGAGATACAACCCGATCCGGACCAGCTTAATACTCTATTCCAAATGGAGCCTCCTCGGAATATTAAAGAAGTACAGCGATTAACGGGGAGATTAGCTGCCTTAAACAGATTTATTTCAAGGTCTTTGGATAGGTGCGCCCCGTTCTTTCAAACTTTGAAGGGTGCAAAGGGATTCGATTGGACCCCACAGTGTGATGAGGCTTTCAATGAGATCAAGAAGCACTTGTCTTCCCCCAAAACTTTATTTAAACCAGTTGAAAGGGAGACACTCTTCGTATATTTGGCAGTTTCAAGTTGTGCCATCAGTGCTGTGTTGGTAAGAGAAGTAAATAGTCATCCCCATCCGGTGTACTACATCAGCAAGAGTTTAATAGATGCAGAGATGCGCTACTTGAAACTCGAAAAGTTAGCATTAGCCCTGGTGATAGCTGCCAGAAAGATGAGGCCTTATTTCCAGGCCCATCCCATCATCGTCTGAACTTCTTTTCCCTTGAAGAACGTTCTCCAAAAGGCAGACATTTCGAGCAGGATGACTAAGTGGTCAGTAGAGTTGGGAGACTTCGACATAGACTTTGCTCCTCGAACAGCAGTCAAGGCCCAAGCTGTGGCTGATTTTCTGGTTGAATTTCACTTCGACAGAGATTCAGAGCAGGCTACCGACATAAAAGATAAGAAGGTATGGGTCGTCCGAACAGATGGTGGATCTAGCACCATGGGATGTGGTGCAGGGGTGTGTTTGACCTCTCCATATGGTGACAAAATGTACCAAGCTATATGTTTTGCTTTCAGGGCATCCAATAATGAGTCCGAGTACGAAGCGGCTATAACTGGTTTAAAGTTGGCCTACATCTGTGGGGCTAAGAGGGTCATGCTACTAAGTGACTCCCAACTTCTTATCCACCATGCCCAAGGTCAGTCTGAGGCTAAAAAGGAGCAGGTTGTGAAATATTTACTCCTTCTAAAAAATGAAGCGCTCAAGTTTAAAAGTGTTGCTTATGAACATATACCCCGGACAGAAAATGAGTTAGCAGACTCATTGGCAACCATAGCTTACACGGAGTCATATCCATGGATCCATGTGCTGGAGAGTCCCTCCATTCAACTAAATATGGGTAAAGAAGAAGAAATGTTTGAAGTACAGGTGAAACAACCTCAGGACTGGAGGTTTCCTCTCCTGCAATACCTCTCCGATGGTGTCGTGCATCCGGATAAATCACTAGCCAAAACATTAAAACACAAGGCTCGTGGTTTCATCATATTGAGAGACGTGTTGTACAAAAAATCTTACAGTAAACCTCTCCTGCGTTGTTTGGGGGATGAAGAATCTCAAGTAGTCCTCTCTGAATTGCATGATGGTGAGGGATCAACCCATTGTGGATTCAGGGCTTTAACAAGAAGATTTTTACTATCCAGTTACTATTGGCCATCCATCACGAAAGATGCTAAGGAATTGGTAAGAAAGTGTGACCCATGTCAGAGGTACATCAATGCAATTCATGTCCCAGCCATTCCTTTAGAGTCAATTTCTGAGCCTATTCCTTTTGCTCGATGAGGGTTGGATTTAGTAGGGCCTCTCCCTGTGGCGTCTGGAGGACGCAAAACTATAATTGTTGCCATAGACTACTTTTCAAAGTGGATCAAAGCAGCCCCTCTAGCAGGGACAACATCAAAAGTTGTTATAAAATTCATTCTATCCAACATCTGTTGCAGATTTGGTGTCCCACGAAAGATAACAACAGACAATGGGCCACAGTTCGACAACAGGGAAATGGAGAGCTTCTGTGCCTCAAGGGGCATACAACATTGTTTCTCTTCACCATTCCACCCACAAGCAAATGGGCAAGTTGAAGTGGCTAATAGAACTATAATGTCCGGTTTAAAGAAAAATTTGAAAGGGGCTGCTGGGAAGTGGCCTAGTTATTTACAAGAGGTCTTGTGGGCCTACCGGACGACACCTGGGGCTACAACACAAGAGTCACCCTTTGCTTTGGTCTATGGGATGGATGCAGTAGCTCCCATAGAAGCAACTCTCCCATCATTTTGTGTTCACAATTTCTCCGAACACGCTAACGAGGTGGCAATCAGAGGTCAACTCGATTTGGTAGAAGAAAGACGAGTTAAAGCTCACCTTAGAGTTGCACACTATCAGGGGTTGATGAGAAGCAGGTTTGCTTCCAAAGTTAAAAGAAGAGATTTCCAACCGGGGGACAAGGTATTGAGAAAAGTCTTCTTACACACTAAAGAAAAGCTGTTCGGTAAATTGGCTCCAACTTGGGAAGGACCTTATATGATTGTTGAAAGGCTTAAACCTGGAACATATTGGCTAGAAGACAAGGATGGAAGAGTTTTGACTCACCCTTGGAATATTGAACATCTCCGGATGTACTTGGAGTAGTATTTGTGTAAATATTTACTTGTTTAAACATCCATGTAAATATTTGGGGGCATACTCTTTCCTCCCTGGTGGCACGGGGAGGTTTTAATGAGGTGTCCGGCCTTTTAAATAAAATTTGATGCCTTAAAAAATTTTCTGAAATGTTTTAGTTCTGTGCTTTATCATACCATCCGGATTAAAATAAAATTGATGACCAGTTAAACATTCGTCATCGGAGAAGGGCTATTTAAACTCTAGCCGGAGAACCTAAACACTCTCACTATGAAATAACCAAGGGCTATTTAAACTCTAGCCATCAAAATTAAAACAGACTATGTAAGAGGATGAGAATTGCACACAACAAAGGTATTCATTAAAATAACTTAAAATGCCTTGGCCCTCCTAGGATTTTTGAATTGTCAAAAAAGAACAAAAAACCTATCCGGTCTGATACCGGACACAATTACAGAAAAGAGTGCCTTGGCCTTCCAAGGACTTTAGTTTGGGTAAACAAACAAAAACTGAATCATGAGTTAAGGTTGAGCCTTTGAAGATGGCTCACCTTCATCGGTCTTTTCCTTCTCTTTAAGATCACCTTTCTCTTCGCCAGGTTTCTCCCCGGAGTGTTCTTCGTCATCTGAGGAAGCACTGGAGTAACCATACCTGTCGCCTTCAGCCATTGTATGATACAAGAGGTCGTCAAACTCAACATAAAGCCACAAATCCCCTAGGTTCCTCTTCGGAAACTTCTCATGAAAAAGTAGAACCATGTCAGACTTCACCTTGGCATACATTTCCTCCTGAGTATCGATCACATTGTTGGCATAAGCGTCGATCTTGGCTTGGATCTTGGCCTCCTGCTCCCTTAGCAAAGTAGCTTTCTCCTCGGCAGCCTTGGACACCTTATTTTCAAGAGCAATTTTGTCATTGGTCAAGTTGGTGATGATTTGATCTTTGGCCTTGGATTCCCCCTTTGAGGTGGCAAGATCTTTCTCCAGTTCGGACAGCTTCCCCCGGAGCTCTGCGATGGTGTCTTCTAATGTGGTTACTTTTGTGGTGCTTGCCTCTTGATTTCTCTTCAACTCCACATTTTCTTCCTTTAGAATGGCAGCATTGGAAGTGGTGGTACGAAGGTCATCGGACAACTTCTCTTTGTCAGACTTAAGATCTTTGATGATGTCTGCCTGAGTTCGGACTTGTCTCTCCAACGTAAGTACGAGCTGGACATTGCTTAACAAAGAGTGGGCTATAGCATCCTTTTCACTAGAAACAATAAAGTTCTTACCATTGAAAGTGACTGTGTTTGAGGTTCTCGGAGGGAGATAAGGTCCGGCAAAATCGTCTCTGGGAAGATTGATGAAGTACTCACCAAGCCCACCCAGACCGGTGATGTCGACCCCGTCAATATTGATATCTCCGCCCTCGACCTTATCGGTATGGAAGTCACCTGGTATCTCCTCTGCATGTGTTGGGTCAGCAGGATCAGTTTGAAAGGAAGGCTCCGGAGCTCGGAGAGAAAGCTCGTCATCTTTGGAGGTCTTTTTCTTCTTGGCCTCTCTGTCCCTGCTTTCTCCTCCCTGTTTACGATCTCTTTTGGAAGCTCTTGGAGGATCAGGGAAGGGCACTTCTTGCCTTTCAGTCTCCTGCTCCACCACTTCCAAGAGAGCAGCATCGATTTGGCTGTGAACTGCCCCCTCCAGGTTTGTAGGAGCATCCTCCTCCACTTCTCCAGGGTTAGCTTCACCAAACTTTTTCTTGCCCTTCTTCTTGCCTTTCATCTTGCTCGGGGCTTTGGCCCGACCTGGAAAGTAGAGTGTCCCGTCCAGTTCATGGGTCTTCTTAAGCACAACATCCGAAGGATGCTGAGTGGTGAGCTTCTCCCAAGTCAAGTTTCTCCGACTTGTGGTGTTCCACAAGTGACACCTTGTCAAATTGCCTCCGGTAAATGCAGCATGGAACCGGTTCCCCCACCTCTCAGCAGTCCAAGCATTGATCTTGGTGCAAGTGGCCTGCCCGTTTTTCAGGTAGTCACTGAAGTCCTTGGGCAGTACTACCAAGGCAAAAATGAAACAAGTCAATTTAAAATAACCTTAAAGAAAAGAAGATAAGAGTGTAAAACAGAAGACTTACGATCGCTCCTCCATCTGCTTGTGAGGAGGCTTGGGTTGACACCAGACTTGATCTTTCGCCCATTCTCCCATGCACCACTCACAAACAGGAACTGGGTCTTCCAATTCCTCTCCGATTCGAGCAAGTCGTCCACAGCCTTGAAGTCATCCCCCATGTTGAAATGGTATAAGGGAATATGATGATTTCTGCAAAGGCTGGCCACAGCAGCAAATTCCTCCATTGGCAGAGGAATCCCGGAGAGCCTTGAAGCCATGATACTGGCCATGAGGGTATACCAGGCATTGGGGCTCAGCTGGCTCGGACAGAGCCTAATCAGATGGAAGTATCTGACGATTTCTGGATCCAGGGGGAATCTAAGTCCCCAGGTTAATAGCTCCGTGAAGATGACAACTTCACTTAGTTTACAGTGAATGGGGATCCCGATCTTCACATTCTCCGATATACCCCACTTCGTACGCATCCGGCCTAACTCAGCTGTGTGGATGAATGCGTAGTTAATTTTCTGCAGGGCAAGGAGGTACTTGACGCTGACCTTGTGAAAACAAGGCCCTACTCTTCCTTTGAGACTCTCCGGCAGGTCCGGATGCCTCAAACATAACTTCTCTTTGCCTTTGTCTTTTTTGGCAATAACAGCATTGCTGGTCTGACCGGAGGGCTCAGAATCAAATGGAGCCTCTTCGACAGAGTCCTCCATTATTTCCTCCATAATTGTTGAAGGATTTTCTGTAGCAGTGGCACAGGGAGGATTCAGATCTGGCTCAGCTTGGTCTCCGGACTGCTGGGCTTCAGGGTTCCCTTGGCTTCTGGCCTCCGACTGGGGCTCTGAGGCAGAAGTCTCTCTTCGAAGGACCGGGCTGCTACCCTCCGGACCAGATAGTCTGTCCCTAGGAGCTCTAATAGGCACCCCTGACCCAGTGCTGCTGTCTTTTGCCCCCGACTTTGAGGGAGTGTTCTTAGAGGCTTGCCCCTTGACCAACCGGCTCTTTCTCCGGTTAACTAGCTTTTCAGGGGAATGCTCTGCATCTGACCCCATTGCTATAAAGGGTGAGGGTTCTTTGAGACTAGTAACTGTTACTCCTGGCTCGACAGTAGGTTCCGATTCCTGAACCGAGGAACCGGAGATAATGGGGGAGAGGTTAGTTTGGAATAGCTTTCTCGGCTTGATGCCTTTAGAAGAAGAAGAGCCTTGATCTGACTCTGTGGCAGAAGTGATTGGTCTATCAACAGGCGAAGTGGGTAACCCTGCCGCAATTCGTCTTTCCCTTTCGACCTTTTGAGCCTTCTCTAATTTAGAAAGGTTGAGCCACCCGCCTTTGATCAGAGCGTTCCTCGCTGTAAACATAAACTATTAAGTAAATTTTTGCTTGAGAGAGAGAGAAAGCTTTGAGAAATTTTGCAGAGTAAAAATGAAAGAGATGGTAAAACAGTAGAAAGTGTGTCTGAATTTATAGTAAATCTGAAAAAAGAAGTTGATTCCTAGGAGAAATCAAAAAGATTGGTAATGATTAAAGACGGCGCTGATGTCACCACCTTTAATTAAGAGGTTACTTTTCGAAGAAGGTGGGTTCGAAATTCAAGGTGAAAAAACGGCTGAAATAACCAATCAGAGAGCGACACGTGTCCCACGAACTCTGGCAAAAACCGTTTGGATTCATGAAGCTTTATCGGTCTGGATGAAACCATAGGGTAAACAGACCTGTCCGGATTAAAACTACCCCTGATGTCGGACGGTTTTTTAGGTTTTTGACAAGAGTATTTGAACAAACCCCTAAAAAGGGGCTCCTGATGAGTCCGAATTCTGCTTGCTCCCCGGACAGGGACAGATCAGACCTAGCTCTCCGGACCGGACAGGCCACTTCGAACATCTAGCTAATGGGACTGTTCGAACTATGACAAAAGTACTAAAAAACCTAAACACTTCTTGACTAAGCTACTTGCTCTCCTACTTAGAGCTCATGAGTCTTTGAACATGACCCGAGTCCATTAAACATGACCCGTAAGCCCATAAGGGCCCAAACATAAGGGTATAAATACCCAACCACCTGCATTAAATGTGAATAATGAAAATTAACTGCAACCAGCCAGCTTAATTCTCCCTCTACTCTCTACTCTAAACACAAAACACCTACATACTTCTTTAAACATAAAACAAATTACAAGCCTACCCTCAGGCGGTAATTATCCTCACCACTACTTATAAAAATGTTACGAGTTCGTAAGCACATAAGGTGCACATAACACCATCGATTTAGTGGCATAGTATTGATGGTGCAAGTGAGTTATCACTGCTACTTTCACGACCACTTCTATTTCTACCGAACGTGAACGAGCACCATCAGTGCTAGTAGTCACAGATGGTGCTAGCAATACCATCGATGCAATACACTATATACCAATCATGCTCTGTTTTAGGTTAAAAAACATATAAGTACAAGTTTGAAAAAAAAATTAAGTAGTTTTTTGGGGTTACTTCAAAACCTAAATTTTTACTAACATATTTTTGTTAAGAATTGATTTTTAAGTTGATAAAAAAATCTTCAAATAGTTATTTGAGTGACTTCACAACCTAAGTTTTTCACTAACATGTTTTTGTTACAAATTGTTTATAAGTTGATAAAAAATCTTAAATAGGGTTTTGAGTGAATTCACAATCTAAGTTTTTTACTATTATATATTTCTTACAATTTTAAGTTGACAAGTGACTAAAACACAAACATCCAATATTGTATAATGCAACACATCATATACCATGGTCTAATATAAAATAACATCATTAGTTAATGAAAAACATCGTTTAACTAAAATAAAATAAACAACTAAGTATATAAAAACAATATAAAACCTAAATAAGAACAATGAGCCAAGAATAGATGATCTACTACATTATTTTTTTGAAAATCTTGAACCTATTTTAAATCATGTTCGGTATAGATGTTATTGATCTTACAAATAACGTGAAGTATTTTCCATCACTAGTATCTGAAAGGGTGATGACATACCATTATTACTTATCTATATAATCAACGTACTTACTCGTCATCGACTTGTGATGTGATGCAAGAAGAATTGTCATATGGTCATCGATAATTAAATTATTATACTAATCTTCCCAAACTAAATTCTGCCAAGTGTAACGGTTGAGCTCTCATTTCTTATATCATTTTCTAAGTAGTTGAGGAGGATCTGATAAGTCATGGATCATTCTAAACTGGTGAATCACTCTCTCTGACATATAGTCTTTGACAACGCCCATCATTCTAATCGGATAGTTAAGTAGGCGGATCTCTTGAACGAGAAAATAAGTCCGTATGCGTTGATACTGCTCAAATATAACCTTTAATATAAAAATAATATAATATACTATAAGAAGCGATAAATAAAACTTTATATATTTATATGTATATGTATATATATATATATATATATATATGTAAAAGTTTCTTTACTTACATTATTCTCATTCAGATAACTAAGCGTAGCATGGTAGCTGGTTTTTGGTCGTACATTCGGGTCCACCAACCTCTTTGGAAACCAACTAACATTTTTTGGTCTCGAAATACTTTAATATTGGTTGTTTGAAACTCAAAAAGCTAGAAACTAGTCATATATACAACAATCTAGTATAGCGAAGAAACCATACATATTATGTTTTAAATATTCTAAAAAATCTTTCAAAGTGCAATAAAGGAAAGAAAAGATACTCATCCTTCAAGCTATCATCCTCAATTTATCTTGCATATCCTCCAAATGCAAGGTAAAATCAGCCTTCATGGACATCTGACTAGAATTTGCGAATATGGCGCATCTGGAAAAAATACATAAGGTATGCACGTGATACTTGGTGGACCATCTATATATAGGTTAACTGAAGATATTAATTCACTGCAAATATATCCATCACTCATTTCAAATCAAAACCCACACATTTTTTCTTATCACATATAATATTATTGGAAGTTCAAATACTCAAGATACGCTGTGTATGTCTCATCTCTCGTATCATGGTCGTCCAAATGTAAGTACCTATCCACCACCACGATGTATGTGATGATGATGTCATCTAGAGTTATAGTCATCTTCCCAAAGCTAATGAGGAAGGTATTGGTCTCTTGGTACCATTATTCGATGAATATCTCTTCCAATATTAGATTAGTGTAATACTTAGTCAAATATATTATGAGATGACTTAATGTTGTACCAACCAAACACCCTTATACTGCATGTTGTATTGTTAGGTGTCATATGTGTAATACCACGTAATAGCCTGAGTATAGAGATAATTATGAGACTATACAAGAAAATAATAGAATATCCTCATAAAGTATATATAAAGCATTCAATAGTATGGAATTTATTATCTCAATAAAAGTGTTGTATGTCTTATCTTTTTTGTAATCCAGAAACAGTGAAATGTGATTGATATCCAAGAAAGAGAACATTCCCATTTGTTCCGTTTTTTCAACTGAAAGAATGTCTGACTATTAAACTAAATTGTGATCTACATCACCACTATCACTATTACTGATAGCCACCTTAGATTTTGGTGCATGTTAACCTGAATATGATTAATGTGGATCGATCTCTGCTACGTGATGACTAAAATTCACCCCTCGTGTTAACTTCTTTCATGACAGCTTTTGGACCATGTTACCTCAAATACTTGATCATTTGGCGCAAAGATATTTCCGTGTATTTTTTTCTACCTATGATTGAACTAGCTTAGACTGCGCTAACATTATGTCAGTCATACGTTGTGAACTTTATATGGACGCCTTTTCTCACATGCATTATGGGGAATTAACGATAATAATAGATTTTCTAGGTTGTTCCTTTTCTATCCGTGACCTCTCTGATGGATGTTCATCATGTGTATTAAATGACATGAATCAAATAACAAAAGTCAGATAAAAAGTAAAAATAATATGAAATAAACTCAAACCAAAAGAATAAACAAATTACTACAAGTTAAGTTAGTATAACATGATATAAGGTTTGTACAACAATTAGGTTAGTATAATAGTTAGTTATAGTATAACAAAAATATTTTAACGAGTTCAATACCAACAATGCAAAGCTTCAACATCGATACCCTTGATGCATTAGTTTCAGACCGGGTTTCAACAACAAAAATCCCTAAAATCAAAATCAGACCTATAAACATTATTCTATCAGCAAATTAATATCCAACCATACTCTTAAACTATATACCAACACATATGCATATTTATATAATAAAAAAATTAATAATTTATGACCAATAATTCAAAATAAAGAATATAAAAAAAAAATTAAAAACATAGAAACTACCTACTTACTCATGATCTAATGTGGTAAATTTATTACCACTTTTGATTTTCGGCCATTATTGTTTGTTTAAAAAAAATCAAAGTTAAATCGCATATGGAAATGAAAAACAAAAATTCATCAAAAAAATTAATTTTTGTTAAATCGTCCCTAAAAACCAAAAACAAAAATAATAAAAAATAAAATAAAATATGAAAGTAGAAAACGAATATGCTTATAAAAACTAAAAAACATATGGTCTACCAATTAGATAAAGAAACATATTTATTTGATATATGTAAAATTTAGATACTATAAATTGCATAGAAAATCACACTTTTGTATTAATAAACTTTTATCATCAAAATACAAATCAAACATAGAAAATGGTAACATGACTAAATCTTGAAAAATTATGTAAATTTATGAATTCAAAAAATATATTTTAAAATCTAACCTGCTAAGCCAAAGTATCAGAGCATTTATAAAATACAAAATCCTAAGTATTTTATATTTTAAAAATGAATTTCAAATTTAATTCATACCGCTTGTTTCTCATCAGTATATGTATATCAACTCTAAATTTCAAATTTTAAAGAGTTCTCTTTTAATTTTATGTAAGAGGATTCTTTTATTTTTGGACTCTCTTTTTATTAGATACGACGAGCTTTTATCTTTTGTATTCTCTTATTAATTACCTATAATATTATTATATTACCGTTTTCAAGTTGACATATTTGAAAAAAAAATGCCGAACTTGAGAGGCAATACATTGAATCGATTATTCTTGAGTGTTTTAATAAGTGTTTTAATAAAGAAATATGCCAATCGGATATGAATGTAAATGCGAAAAGGTGTAACAAGACCACGTGCATACTCACCAAGCATGCAATGACAATAAATCTCGATATGCTTGCTATATTTGTGAACACAAGGTTGGAAAAAATATGTAATGTTGCAGTGTTGTCACAACAAACTTGCATAGGATCTGTACTAATCCATCGAAAGCCAAGAAGACCCTTTATCCATTTTAATTCATATGTGAGAACGCCATAGACCAATATTAAGCTTCAACTAAAAAGCGAGCAATAATATTTTGTTTGTTCATCTTTCATGACATGAGAGAGTTCCCAATTCAGACAAACAATCCAGATAAAAAATACCGGGTAAATGGCAAGCAGCCCAATCTGAATCGCACTATCTTGTAAGTTTAAGATCACTATATGATCTAAGAATAATACTAAGTCCAAAAAAACCTTTGAGATATCGAACTACACCAAGTTGGCTTGCCAATGATCAATTTTGGGTTCCTGCAAATATTAAGCCAAAGTGTGAACTGCATAAGAAAACTTTCGAGGAGTGACTGATAAGTACACCAATCATCCTACAAGCTAACAGTAGGTAGAAGGATTAATAAGATGATCCCCAATAGTTAAGGACAATAAATGATTTTCATCTACTGGAGCACGAAAAGGACAAGCTCAAAGTAGTCATGCTTTAGATTCAATTGAAGCACATATTTACGCTGACTAAGAAAAAATCAAAAGGAGTTTTTGAAAATTCAACACCTAAAATATATTTTAGAGCACCAAGATCATTCATGTGAAAGCAATGAGACATATATTTCTTAAATTGTTTTATAATACCATAATTGTTTCATGTGATGAGCAAACCATCAACATATATCAGGATATAAATCACAGACTGACCACGGTGATAAACAAAATAAAGAGTAATCAAAGTGTGACTCGTTAAAACCATAGATATACTGTGCACGAAGAGTTTGAGAAACTAACATCACAGACCTTGTTACAATGTACAAAGATTTCAAAATCTTGCATACGATATTTTTATGTGTTGGTTAGAAACCATGAAGGGGCCGTATAAAAACTTCTTCCTACATATCACCTTGAAGTACTGCAGTATGAAAATATATCTCATATAATTCATACTTCTTAAAAACTATATTAGAGAGAAGTACACGAACATTAGTGAGCTTGACAATTTGAGTAAATATTTTAGTTCAAAACTGTCATGCTGCTCATTTTTCATGATGAGAAGTCGTGTTTTTAACCTTTCTATTTGTCCATTGGAGTGATGTTTGATCCAGTATACCCACTTGAACCTTAAGGTTTCTCGAGCAAACAAAGATGAACCATATTCCCTTTGTTATTTTCCTTCAAAGCTGTAATTTTTGCAGACATCACTTTCTGTCATTTTACAAACTGAACAACCTGTTTACAAAACTACGGTTATACATTGGTATCAAACGAAACTATGAATCATTGATGTTCTGTAGAAAAAATATCACATATGAGATATATGCATGTAATGGATACTTACAACTTTTAGTATCCTGCTGAACTATGTACATATGATAAGCACGCAACCACATATTAGCGTTCTTTACCCATTATCCACATTCAAGATGCTTAATTTACCCTCAACCGGGATCGGCAGAGCCTGAGATTTGACGTGATTGTATCAGCTAGGGCCACTAGTTGGCCATCATCAAACCTGGATGAGATGGACAGATCAAATTTTTGCACACAAAAAATGGATGAAATATCCAGGTTGGAGGATAAAATTTGCGGAGGTAATGCTTGCGTACCCCATATGAATTTAGTTGTTGTTATTGTCGAGACATGCATAGACTCGTCATCAACAATATATCATAATGGCTCCGGAGGTGTATTACTTATAATATCAATGGATTATAATATCACGATAGACAATTATCTTGTCAGAGGTCGGACAATACACATGCCATCTATTTTTCCCAAAAGGGTATCCTATAAAGATTCCATGAGAACTTTTTGATGTAAACTTGTCACCACAACGATCTGATTATGAACTTATCGCTTATATCTAAATACCCAAAATGTGAGTCATATGTGTAGCTTTATCAAATAAAAGTTCAAATAGATTTTTTCCTTGTAAGATAATATATAGAGTATGTTTAATCAAGTAGGCAGCACTAAGAATACATTCACCCCAAAGTTTGATAAGTAATAAATTCTGAAACTATAAAGCTCGCCAAGATTTAATAAAAGCATATGCTTCTGTTCAACACGTCTATTCTATTGGGGAATCCCTCTACATGAAGTATCATGAATTATTTCAATATCTTTAATAAACACACCAAGACATTTAAACTCTTTCCCAATATCACTTAGAATACATTTGATAAAACTATTAAATTAACACTCAATGATACGACATAACTGAGAGAAAATAGTTGAAACATCCGACCTGGAACTCAACAAATAGACCAAAGTAGAACAAAAAAAACATCCACAATATTTAAAAAATAAGTAAAACCATCCAATATAGATGTACGGTAAGGCCCCCAAACAGAAATATGAATAATACGGAAAATAATAGTAATATTATTTAAAATCAAACGAAAACTACTACGAATATATTAAACACGTAGGAAAATATCACAAAAAATATTTTTCAAACTACTAATTTATCACTTCCTGTTGCATGAAAGAAAGCTAATACTTAATGAGACGGATGTCCCAGCCTCTTATGCTATATGTTAAACGAGCACTCTTGAGAAAAAAAACATGCACATTGTACACATTCGTATGTTACAAGTAGAAAAGTCTACCCGACTACATACTCGCATCAATCATCTTCTTTGTTGTTTCGTCCTCAATAATGTATATTATTCTGAAAAATTGAACAATACAATTACCCTCATCAATCAATTGAGATATGGAGAGTAAATCATAGTTTAAATCTGGCACAAATAAAACATTCTATAAAATTAAAGCATCATTCGATTGCACTAATTATGATTTCGTACACAACTCGTTTGCCATCCGGTAGACAAAATTAATAATCTCGGATATCACAAATATTATTCAAACAATGCAAATTATTTGTCATGTTATTTATAGCTCCTGAATTAATTATCTAAAGTTTGGTAAAAAGAATACCTTATTGTTGTTCAAATGAACCATATTTCACGGAAACGAGCGGAGTTTTGAACGCATCCCATTATTCCAGCGTGAGATATGGAACCACCAACCCCCTCTGATTTTCCTCGGCATGCACAATATCAACTAGAAAAACATGGGCAACGTATTGTAGTATGTCATACCCTTGATCGGAGCCACATCTACGATGACCACGACCTATAATTTCTGAAACTCTTTTGCTTCTGTGTTGATCAGAATATCCTTCCAGATAGCCATGAAATTGATAACACGAGTCCTCATAATGGCCTTGATTCTTCTAGTAGTAACATATTATAAGTATATCAAAATGTTTATCCTTGGTGTGCACGACTAGATAATCGGCCTCACACACATGATTATTTGCTCTTCGAATAATACATTTTTTGCCTTTTATTCTTGATATTAAACACGATAGACATGTCCCTTGGTAGGGAAAAACTCCTGTAACAATAAGGTAGGGGCGTAGATGGTCGTACAAAGCTTCATCAAAATCCACGCGGAACTAATGAACTATTTCTTCATCCCGTTTATTCTCCAATTGTTTGGAGATAGCACATGTGCACTTTCCGTATGTACATATCGGATATGGATCAATATCATTCAAATCATCCCAAATGTTTTTTAATTTATCGTGATATGCTGCAATACTTAACCTTCGTTGGACGCATATTGTTAACGTTCGTTAGAGTTGCCGAATGCGCGAGCCATTAGCAATGAAAATTGAACATTGGTATCTTTGCATAGTTCACTAACCATCTCCAAATGTAAAATCTTGGTTCATAAAGAAGGTTTAATAATGTTTTAATCCACGAAACTAGCAACATATTATTTGTCCTTAAGTCTTTGAGATCTGCTGAATTATTTGGTAACATAGAATTAAAACCATCGACAAAACGAAATTATTTCCGGTCTCGAAGAATTGTGCATGGCACTCGCATTCATTTTTTTAATAATTATCTCTTTCTAAGATTACATGAGTAATAATTAAATCTCTATTGTCATTGGCGTGAAAATAGCAATAAACAGTGTATAATATTGTGATGCATTCTTCGAAAACACCGTCGCAACCTAGTGTTAATTTCCGACCGAAATTAGCTCTTTACCAACACCACCAAAAATTTCAATAAAAACAAATTATAGTTTATACCATAAAAAAATTGAAAACTTTCTAGAATAATATATTGAATCAAAAATTATTTCATTCGATGTCAAAAAAAATTATATGCGAATTCTTTTAATCTCTTTATACTTTTTTAATTACTTGTATTACTTTTTTTCATAGAGATTATTTTTATAATAACCCATGGATAAAATAATAAAAAGTCATAGATGAAGTAAAATATAAATAAGAGAAAATATGATGAAGTGGTTACATTATATGTATTATAAAAACTTGCTTAGCAAAAAGCAAGAAAACAACAACATTATATGTTCTTCAATCAGCTTAACAATGCGAAATAAACCCGATTCTTGATCCGGGTTTCATAACACATAAAAAAAACAATAATGTCACAAAATATGCAACTCATCAAATCTCAAAACCCATAAAAATATTTTTTTTAAAAATCAATTTCTTGATTGGCAATTTTGCTCCATAAACTTTTCAATTCTTTCCAAAGCAACCCCAAGTGTCTTCTCACTCATATTAGCAAAACAAACCCTAAACCAGCCTGGTTCAGAACAATGACATGAACACCCTGGCGATATATTCAACTTCACTTCATGTAAAATAGCATCCCACAATTCCAACTCACCATCTCTCGTCTTATGTTTCAACAATGAGCTTAAATTCATCCAGCAAAACAACCCGGCGTCTCCCTTCAAACACGCAATGCCGGCCTTTTTCAAGCCTCCGATGATCATATCATATCTTTTCTTCAACCTATTCCTATTAGTACTTATATAATATCTTGTAAACTCGACGTCCGACAACATTGAAGCTAAAAAATGTTGTGTTTGCGAAGAAACAAGTGTGAAACTAGACATTCTTCTTGATGTCTTAACAACATCATCATTGTACGAGTAAATTGTTCCGACTCGAAAACCAGGTAACCCTAGGTCTTTAGATAAACTATACACTATATGAACGTTTTCAGAATTTTCGTAGTTTCGGGATTTTAGAATTTCGGCGATGCTAATGAATTCGGAGGACGAGAAGACGGAGCCTGAGTAGATTTCGTCTGATATTAGGTGGATGTTTTTCGAGATTACGAAATCGAGGATTTTTTCGAGTGCTTGTTTTTGGATTGTGGCTCCTAATGGGTTTGATGGATTCGTTATTAAAATTCCTCTTACTCTTGTGTTCGTGGATTGCGCGGTTTCGAAAGCTGATTCTAGGGCTTCTGATGTTATTTGGAAGTTGTTTGAGCTGTGACAATGAACTGGAATAATATTTACTCCTGTTCTCCACCGTAAGTCTCGGTCGAATCTGAAAACAATATCGGTATTAGTTTAATAAGTTTGGTTCGTTATTGACAGTACAAAACATTTCATTAACACTTATGCTGTAAAACGTATATGAAATACTGAATAATTTTGTGATAAACAATTTTAGACAGAAATATCTTTCGGCCGTACTAAAAAATTTCAGTCCCATCAAATCAGAAGATAAAGAAAATGTTTTTTCCTTATGTTTTTCTGAACCAAATCTAATATTTTTCGTATAGAAACAAATATTCAATTTGTATATCCTGGATAGGGTGGTCGAGTTGGTTGAGTAATGCATGTTTGTGACAAAATGTTACGAGTTCGAGTTGCTCATGGTGCGTTACCTTCTTGCATGTACGCACTTATTGAGTAACCGGACGCCCGAAAAAAAATAAAAAGAATATGCAATTCATATTGTGCAACTTGTTTGATAGATTCTAAGGACTAATTCTGTCGAATGGTTAGTCCGTCCAATTACACTAAAATATTTAAAATTGTGTAAACTCTTACCCTGGATAGTACGGAGTCGGAACAAGCAAAGCATCGCCAGGATTCGCAATAATAAAAGTTAATAGCTCGTTTGCTGCGGTGGCGCCAGCAGTCAGGACAATCCTTTCCGGGTCGAATTTTACTCTACCTCCTCTTATTTCTTCCATAAAACTAGCCATAGCCTGTCCATATACATAATTTATTTCATTATATATATATATAATCAAAGACAAAATTAGTCCAGAAAACAAAATAATATATATATACCTGTCTGAAAGATAGAAGACCATGGTAATCTTGAAACAAAGCATTTTCTCTAAATCCCGAAACACCTTTCCCCCATGTAGATGAATCTGAGTGTTTTTCTATATATTCTTCTAGCAAATCAAATGACACCTGTAATTAAAAATAAGTATATATTAATTATTATAGCTAACAAAATATGTGACTCGTATCTAAAATGTCACATATTATGTGATACTATGCCAAACAATACAAGTTATTACTTGATTTTCGGCTAAACCCATTTGGATAACACCAGAAGGGTTGTTTGTTTGGTGGTAAGGATCATCGTCGTAAGCTTTCCAGCCGGCGAAATACGGAGAATCTTCACCGTGTGTCTCCGATACTGCAATGTCTGATAGCACCATGTTCTTTCTTATCATGTCAAGAAACGAAACCAGGAGTGTCAATAAATGCAAATTTTTGAAGGTTTTTTGATATAGAGAGAAAAGGATTTTATGAAGAGTGGTTTGATTGGAATTTTGTTAAAGATATCGTTTATATAGATAGAAAAATTTGGCGAATTATATTATATTATACGTATCGAGAAAGAGATAGAAGTGGTCTAATATTCAACTTGAAAGAGAGAGAGAGATCAAGACTTCAAGTTGCGTGATTGGCTTGAGAATAAAATAAAATTATTGGGTTAGCGTGATGATGTCATTTTCAATTTTATATTTATATGGAAAGGGAAATGTAGATTGTATTATATATTAGGTTATCTCTTTATTAGATAATAAAAACAAAATATGAAATGGCAACTTTAGTTATTTTAATTATTTAAGAGATGAGACCTTTGGAGGTAATAAATTGAAATATTTACCATATCTTTGTTCTTTATTGGATTTTTTTATGGAATCCGCGATCGCTATTTAACGAATACGTATAGGATAAATTTTCGATTTGATGCAATAACTGGTTAATCAACGTTGGAAGAAAAATCACACAGACTCAGTTAAGAAAATATTTGTAGAAGGATTCGAATTCATAATTTTTAGTCACAAACATGTTTTACTCCACCAATTCGGCTACCCTCTTAACAGTTTTTATTATATTTTTATGAACTATTTATTAGAATAATCGTAACATCATTAATATCGTTAATGCGGTAAAAATGGGTATGATATTCATATTTAAAATAAATATCGTCAACTTAAATTTATAATATTTTTTTTTCAGACCAAATCCTGATTAAGAGATTGTAATAGATTTTCAAGGTTACATGAGTGGGTCAATATATTTTTTAATATCAAAACCGCCTGTTGACGTCGTTTTTATTCATTGGAATAGATAAAAAAAATTACATACTTTTCGTAGAATTGTATTATTTTTTATTTTTAATTGTTTAGAAAGATTGAACAGACTGACGATTATATAAGATTTATTGATTATAATGATGCATTGAAATGTCATTATTAAAACATTAATTATATATATATATATATCCGATGCTAACTAAAATATGACTAGCTCATTCTATGGAGGGCACGTGAAATTTCACGGCTAGTTAGCACGTAACGTGGAAAATATAATATTTTCAATACTATGATATTTTTGCATTATCAAAAGTATTCAATTATTTAGTTAAGAGTTTGGATTATGTATACCAACTAGTTTCATATATACATATAAATAATATTTATAAAATTAATTAACAATATAAGTAATGTTGGGTTTAGAGAGGTTATGTGAATGCCCAGAGCATCTTTTAAGTCAACAAAATAAATTCATGTAGTTGTAAAAATATCCGCTAATAAATTCGAGATTATGAGTTAGAGACCTACTATATAATATACTAATATTTTTAGGTTTACTCTATCTATATAAAAGTTTCTTTATTTACATTATTCTTTAGATAACTAACCGTAGCGTGGTAGCTGATTTTTTGTCGTACATACGGGTCTACCAACCTTTTTGGAAACCAACTAACATTTTTTGGTCTTGAAATACTTTAATATTGGTTGTTCGAAACTCAAAAAGCAAGAAACTAGTCATATATACAACAATCTAGTATAGCGAAGAAACCATACATATTATGTTTTAAATATTCTAAAAAATCTTTCAAAGTGCGATAAAAGAAAGAAAAGATACTCATCCTTTAAGAAGAAAGAAAAGATACCCATCCTTCAAGCTATCCTCCTCAATTTAGCTTGCATATCCTCCAAATGCAAGGTAAAATCAGCCTTCATGGACATCTAACTAGAATTTGCGAATATGGCGCATCTGGAAAAAATACATAAGGTATGCACGTGATACTTGGTGGACCATCTATATATAGGTTAACTGAAGATATTAATTCACTGCAAATATATCTATCACTCATTTCAAATCAAAACCCACACATTTTTTTCTTATCACATATAATATAATTGGAAGTTCAAATACTCAAGATACTTGGTGTATGTCTCATCTCTCGTATCGTGGTCGCCTAAATGTAAGTACATATCCACCACCACGAGGTATGTGATGATGATGTAATCTATAGTTATAGTCATCTTCCCAAAGCTAATGAGGAAGGTATTGGTCTCTTGGTACCATTATTCGATGAATATCTCTTCCAATATTAGATTAGTGTAATACTTAGTCAAATATATTATGAGATGACTTATTGTTGTACCAACCAAACACCCTTATACTGCATGTTGTATTGTTAGGTGTCATATGTGTAATACCACGTAATAGCCTGGATATAGAGATAATTATGAGACTATACAAGAAAATAATAGAATATCCTCATAAAGTATATATAAAGCATTTAATAGTATGAAATTTATTATCTCAATAAAAGTGTTGTATGTCTTATCTTTTTGTAATCCAAAAAGAGTGAAATGTGATTGATATCCAAGAAAGAGAACATTCCCATTTGTTCCGCTTTTTCAACTGAAAGAATGTCTGACTATTAAACTAAATTGTGATCTACATCACCACTATCACTATTACTGATAGCCACCTTAGATTTTGGTGCATGTTAACCTGAATATGATTCATGTGGATCGAACTCTGCTACATGATGACTAAAATTCACCCCTCGTGTTAACTTCTTTCATGACAGATTTTGGACCATGTTACCTCAAATACTTGGTCATTTGGCGCAAAGATATTTCCGTGTATTTTTTTCTACCTATGATTGAACTAGCTTAGACTGAGCTAACATTATGTCAGTCATAGGTTGTGAACTTTATATGGACGCCTTTTCTCACATGCATCATGGGGGAATTAACGATAATAATAGATTTTCTAGGTTGTTCCTTTTCTATCCGTGATCTCTCTGATGGATGTTCATCATGTGTATTAAATGACATGAATCAAATAACAAAAGTCAGATAAAAAGTAAAAATAATATGAAATAAACTCAAACCAAAAGAATAAACAAATTACTACAAGTTAAGTTAGTATAACATGGTATAAGGTTTGTACAACAATTAGGTTAGTATAATAGTTAGTTATAGTATAACAAAAATATTTTAACGGGTTCAATACCAACAATGCAAAGCTTCAACATCGATATCCTTGATGCATTAGTTTCACACCGGGATTCAACAACAAAAAACCCTAAAAAAAACCTAAAATCAAAATCAGACCTATAAACATTATTCTATCAGCAAATTAATATCCAACACTACTCTTGAACTATCTACCAACACATATGCATATAAATATAATAAAGAAATTAATAATTTTTGACCAATAATTCAAAATAAAAAATATAAAAAAAAATTAAAAACATAGAAACTAACTACTTACTCATGATCTAATGCGGTAAATTTATTACCACTTTTGATTTTCGGCCATTATTGTTTGTTTATAAAAAATCGAAGTTAAATCGCATATGGAAATGAAAAACAAAAATTCATCAAAAAAATTATTTTTTGTTAAATTGTCCCTAAAAGCGAAAAACAAAAATAATAAAAATAAAAATAAAATATGAAAGTAGAAAACAAATATGCTTATAAAAACTAAAAAAACATATGGTCTACCAATTAGATACAGAAATATATTTATTTGATATATTTAAAATTTAGATACTATAAATTGCATGAGAAAATCGCACTTTTTGTATTAATAAACTTTTATCATCAAAATACAAATCAAGCTTAGAAAATGGTAACATGACTAAATCTTGAAAAATTATGTAAATTTAGAAAAGCAATATGAATTCAAAACATATATTTTAAAATCTAAACATGCTAAGCCAAAGTATCGAGACATAAAATACAAAATACTACGTATTTTATATTTTAAAAATGAATTTCAAATTTAATTCATACTGCTTGTTTCGCGTTAGTATATGTATATCAACTCTAAGTTTCAAATTTTAAAGAGTTCACTTTTAATTTTATGTAAGAGGATTCTTTTATTTTTGGATTCTCTTTTTATTAGATACGACGAGCTTTTATCTTTTGTATTCTCTTATTAATTACCTATAATATTATTATATTACCGTTTTCAAGTTGACATATTTGAAAAATAAATGATGAACTTGAGATGCAATACATTGAATCGATTATCGTCGAGTGTTTTAATAAAGAAATATGTCAATCGGATATGAATAAGAATGCGAAAAAGGTGTAACAAGACCACGTGAATACTCATCAAGCATGCAATGACAATAAATCTGGATATGCTTGCTATATTTGTGAACACAAGGTTGGAAAAAATATGTAATGTTGCAGTGTTGTCACAACAAACTTACATAGGATCTGTACTAATCCATCGAAAGCCAAGAAGACCCTTTATCCATTTTAATTCATATGTGAGAACGCCATAGACCAATATTAAGCTTTAACTAAAAAGCGAGCAATAATATTTTGTGTGTTCGTCTTTCATGACATGAGAGAGTCCCCAATTCGGACAAACCATCCAGACAAAAAATACCGGGTAAATGGCAAGCAGCCCAATCTGAATCGCACTATCTTGTATGTTTAAGATCACTATATGACCTAAGAATAATACTAAGTCCAAAAAAACCTTTGAGATATCGAACTACACCAAGTTGGCTTGTCAATGATCAATTTTGGGTTCCTGCAAATATTAAGCCAAAGTGTGAACTGCATAAGAAAACTTTCGAGGAGTGACTGATAAGTACACCAATCATCCTACAAGCTAACGGTAGGCAGAAGGATTAATAAGATGATCCCCAATAGTTAAGGACAATAAATGATTTTCATCTAGTGGAGTACCAAAAGGACAAGCTCCAAGTAGTCATGCTTTAGATTCAATTGAAGCACATATTTACGCTGACTAAGAAAAAATCAAAAGGAGTTTTTGAAAATTTAACACCTAAAATATATTTTAGAGCACCAAGATCATTCATGTGAAAGTAATCAGACATATATTTCTTAAATTGTTTTATAATACCATAATTGTTTCATGTGATGAGCAAACCATCAACATATATCAGGATATAAATCACAAACTGACCACGGTGATAAACAAAATAAAGAGTAATCAAAGTGTGACTGGTTAAAACCATAGATATACGGTGCACGAAGAGTTTGAGAAACTAACATCACGGACCTTGTTACAATGTACAAAGATTTCAAAATCTTGCATACGATATTTTTATGTGTTGGTTGGAAACCATGAAGGGGTCGTATAAAAACTTCTTCCTATATATCACCTTGAAGAAATGCAGTATGAAAATATATCTGATATAATTCATACTTCTTAAAAACTATATTAGAGAGAAGTACACGAACATTAGTGAGCTTGACAATTTGAGTAAATATTTTAGTTCAAAACTGTCATGCTGCTTATTTTTCATGATGAGAAGTCGTGTTTTTAACTTTTCTATTTGTCCATTGGAGTGATGTTTGATCCAGTATACCCACTTGAACCTTAAGGTTTCTCGAGCAAAAAAAGATGAACCATATTCCCTTTGTTATTTTCCTTCAAAGCTGTAATTTTTGCAGACATCGCTTTCTGTCATTTTACAAACTGAACAACCTGTTTACAAAACTACGGTTATACATTGGTATCAAACGAAACTATGAATCCTTGATGTTCTGTAGAAAAAATATCACATATGAGATATATGCATGTAATGGATACTTACAACGTTTAGTATCCCGCTGAACTATGTACATATGATAAGCACGCAACCACATATTAACGTTCTTTACCCATTATCCACATTCAAGATGTTTAATTTACCCTCAACCGGGATCGGTAGAGCCTGAGATTTGACATGATTGTATCAGCTAGGGCCACTATTTGGCCATCATCAAACCTAGATGAGATGGACATATCAACTTTTTGCACACAAAAATGGATAAAATATCCAGGCTGTTGGATAAAATTGGCGGAGGTGATGCTTACGTAACCCATATGAATTTAGCTGTTGTTATTGTCGGGACATGCATAGACTCTTCATCAGCAAATATCATAATGGCTCCGGAGGTGTATTACTTATAATATCACGAGAGACAATTATCTTGTCAGAGGTCAGACAATACACATGCCATCTATTTTTCCCAAAGGGGGTATCCTATAAAGATTCCATGAGAACTTTTTGATGTAAAATTGTCACCACCACGATCTGACTATGAACATATCGCTTACATCTAAATACCCAAAATGTGAGTCATATGTGTAGCTTTATCAAATAAAAGTTCAAATAGATTTTTTCCTTGTAAGATAATACATAGAGTATGTTTAATCAAATAGGCAGCTAAAAACATCGCATCAATCATTTTCTTTTTTGTTTCGTCCTCAATAATGTATATTATTCTAAAAAATTGAACAATACAATTACCCTCATCAATCAATTGAGATATGGAGAGTAAATCATAGTTTAAATCTGGCATAAATAAAACATTCTATAAAATTAAAGCATCATTCGATTGTACTAATTATGCTTTCGTACACAACTCGTTTGCCATCCGGCAGACAAATCCAATAATCTCGGATATCACAAATATTATTCAAACAATGAAAATTATTTGTCATGTTATTTATAGCTCTTGAATTAATTATCTAAAGTTTGGTAAGAAGAACCCCTTATTGTTGTTCAAATGAACCATATTTCACGGAAACGAGCGGAGTTTTGAGCGCATCCCATTGTTCCAGCGTGAGATATGGAACCACCAACCCCTCTACTTTTCCTCGGCATGCACAATATCAACTAGAAAAACATGGGCAACGTATTGTAGTCTGTCATACCCTTGATCGGAGCCACATCTACGATGACCACGACCTATAATTTCTGAAACTCTTTTGCTTCTGTGTTGATCAGAATATCCTTCCAGATAGCCATTAAATTGATAACACGAGTCATCATAATGGCCTTGATTCTTCTAGTAGTAACATATTATAAGTATATCAACAGGTTTATCCTTGGTGTGCACGACTAGATAATCGGCCTCAGACACATGATCGTTTGCTCTTCGAATAATACATTTTTTGCCTTTTATTCTTGATATTAAACACGATGACATGTCCCTTGGTAGGGAAAAACTCCTGTAACAATAAGGTAGGGCGTAAATGGTCGTACAAAGCTTCATCAAAATCCATGCGGAACTAATGAACTATTTCTTCATCCCGTTTATTCTCCAATTGTTTGCTGATAGCACATGTGCACTTTCCGTATGTACATATCGGATATGGATTAATATGTCGCAATACTTAACCTTCATTGGACGCATATTGTTAACGTTCGTTAGAGTTTCCGAATGCGCGAGCCATTAACGATGGAAATTGAAGATTGGTATCTTTGCATAGTTCACTAACCATCTCCAAATGTAAAATCTTAGTTCATAAAGAAGGTTTAATAGTATTTTAATCCACGAAACTAACAACATATTATTTGCCCACAAGTCTTTCAGATCTGCTGAATTATTGGGTAATATAGGATTAAAACCATCGACGAAGCGAAATTATTTCCGGTCTCGAAGAATTGTACATGGCACTCGCATTCATTTTTTTAATAATTATCTCTTTCTAAGATTACATGAGTAATGATTAAATCAGTATTGTCATTGGCGTGAAAATAGCAATAAATAGTGTATAATATTGTGATGCAATCTTCGAAAACACCGTCGTGACCTAGTGTTAATTTCCGACTGAGATTAGCTCTTTACCCATACCACCAAAAATTTCAATAAAAACAAATTAGAGTTTATACTATAAAAAATTGAAAACTTTCTAGAATAATATATTGAATCAAAAATTATTTTATTCGATGTCAAAAAAATTATATGCGAATTCTTTTAATCTTTTTATACTTTTTTAATTACTTGTATTACTTTTTTTCATAGAGATTATTTTTATAATAACCCATGGATAAAATAATAAAAAGTCATACATGAAGTAAAATATAAATAAGAGAAAATATGATGAAATCGTTACATGTATTATAAGAACTTGCTTACCAAAAAGCAAGATAACAACAACATTATATGTTCTTCAATCAGCTCAACAATGCGAAACATGTGAAGAATAGCAGGTCCTTGAAGCATGGAAAGGGTGAAGCTTCAAGGACTGCTTCAATGTCAGCTTTGGGAGTAGAGAAAGAAGAGAGAACGGTTAACTTGGTAGAGAAAGAAGAGAGGAAAGGGAAAGAGACTTAGGGTTCAGACAATAACCCTAAGTCGATTTGGTACTTGTGCTATGGGCCTTTGGCCTTGAATTAAAGTCGGGCCGGAGTGCTTTTCGAAGCCCAACAGAAGGCCTAAAGTTTGGCTTTTGGACTTGATGCTGCTCTAAGTATTATCACACGAAAAATAGTCTTAATGGTCTAGTGTTACATGGTCAAATAAAAGTGTAACAAGATTTCTATTATAGATTTACACTACTAACTACCTAACAAGAAGTTGTTAGTGAACTACCTATAAAATGTATTGAGCTAGACTTAGTTGATTAATGAAAATACAATCTTCAAAATCTCTCTCTCTCTCTCTCTCTATACTCTTGAATTCTATCTTGGTATCAGAGCACTTGCAAGCCTTCAATGGCAAATCCAGAATCACCCACCCATAGTAATGAGTCACTGGGCTCAGTGTTTCCTAGCAGCTTCTCTGGTGCTACCAAGAATGTGCACCTGCAAACAATCAACAACAACAGTCAGATAAGACTCGATAGAAATAATTACTTACTGTGGAAAACTATGGGTTTTCCTATTATCAGAGGCAATAAGCTAGGAGGCTTTGTTACAGGGGACAAGCCCTGTCCTCCTAAGCTCGTTAATGATTCTGAAGGTAATACTATTGACAATCCTGAGTATGAGGATTGGACTGCCAAGGATCAATTACTTCTTGGCTGGTTGTACTCTACTATGAATACAGAGGTTGCTGCTCAGTTGATGGAAGAAAGCACCTCAAAAGAGCTGTGGGACGCAGCTAGTAAGCTTTCTGGCTCACACACAAGAGCCAGAATAACTTACTACTGATCAGAATTTCAAAGAACAAGGAAAGATAACTCTACTATGACTGAATACCTAAGAAAGATGAAGAATATTGCTGATAATCTTGTGTTAGCTGGCTGTGGTGTATCAATAGATGACCTAATTACCCAAGTCCTTGCTGGTTTGGACTCAGAATATACTCATATTATGGTTAGTCTAACTGACAAGGACTCTATGGGGTGGCTAGATCTCCAAACTAGTCTGCTCATATTTGAGAGTAGGCTGGATCAGTTAGTAAGTCTTCAAAACAATGTGTCTAACCTAAGTCTAGCTACAGCCAATCTCACTCAGAAAACAGACTATAAGACACAAAACAACAATGCAAATCAGAGAAACTACTCTGGTCAGTACATAGGATCATACAAGAATAACAGAGGAAGAAACAACTCATCAAATTATTCAAGGGGAAGAAACAACTTCTATAGAGGGAGAGGTGGACGCTTCTCTCAAAATAAACCTACATGCCAGATCTGTAATAGATATGGGCATACTGCTCCAGTGTGTTACTACATGGATGATCCATCTGTTATGGGGTCATCTTCTTCTGAACAACCTAAGGGTGATAGTGATCATGCAGCCTATTTGGCTACTCAAGAGTCTGCTGGAGACTCTGCCTGGTATGCTGACAGTGGTGCTAGTCACCATGTCACAGGCAATACTAACATGTTAACTCAAAAGACAGAATACACAGGTAACAAAAGTATACTTTTTGGTAATGGTCACATGTTGCCTATTCATAATATTGGGTACTCTAGTTTACAGTCTCTCAATCATACTCCTATTTCTCTCAAAAACATACTACATGTGCCCTTGATTAATAAGAATCTCTTATTTGTTTCTCAGCTTACTAGTCATAACAATGTTTTCATTGAATTTCATCATGGTTTCTGTCTTGTGAAGGACAAGTTAACAGGGACAGTGCTTCTCAAAGGGACTACTGAGGGAGGACTGTACAGGTTGAAGGATGTTTCTAGGTCACAAGCTACTGGGGGTCGCTCTATCAGTGTCAAACACAGTCCTCTAGTTTCCAGTACTTTACTACCTAAAGTCATATTTGTTTGTTTGTCTAATTCCCTAAAAGATGGATGGCATAGAAGGCTTGGCCATCCATCCTTACATGTTCTCAATTCAGTTCTAAAGCTATGTAATCTTACTTCTGTTATGAAAGAAGAATGTACCTTTTGTGAAGCCTGTCGGTTTAGGAAATCCCATGTGTTGCCATCTTTTTTGTCTCACTCTCATGCCAGCAATGTCTTGGATCTCATACATACAAATATATGGGGTCCCTCTCCTGTGGCATCCACTCAAGGTCACAAATATTATGTGATCTTTGTGGATGACCACACCAGGTATACCTGGCTGTACCCTGTCAAACACAAAAGCCAAGTGGTTAGTAGGTTTAAACAATTCAAAAGTCTTGTTGAAAAACAATTTGAAAGAAATATCAAAGTGATTCAGTGTGATGGTGGAGGAGAGTTTCTGCCTATATCTACTATGGCTCAGGAACAAGGGTTCATTGTGAGGAAATCCTGCCCTCACACTTCAACTCAGAATGGTAGAACTGAACGTAAACACAGGCACATAGTTGAGACATGGCTAACCCTCTTATCTTAAGCTAGTTTACCTTACAGATTTTGGGTCCAAGCCTTTGAAACATCGGTCTATCTTATCAATAGGTTACCTACTCCTGTCCTATCTAACAGTTCACCTTTTGAAGCCTTGTTTCACAAGAAACCTAATTATCTAGCCTTGAAAACATTCGGGTGTGCCTGCTTTCCATGTCTCAGGTCTTATCAATCACACAAATTTCAGTTTCATACAATCAAGTGTGTTTTCTTGCGGGTTAGTCAATTTCATAAGGGCTATGTGTGTCTTAGTCCTAAAGGTAGGGTCTATATCTCTAAAAATGTTGTGTTTAATGAAACTGATTTCCCTTTTCAAAATCAGTTTCTTCATACTACAATACCTGAATCTTCTACTAAAATTTTCTTAGAGTCTTGGTTACCTAATCTACCTCTAGCTCTTGTGAACAATGAACATTCTTTAACCTCTACTGCTACTCTCAGGGTCCCTCAAGATGCTACCTCTCTGCAGCCTATGTCTACACAAGGTAATACTCTTCCTTCTTTTGACAATAATTCTACTCATACTGAATCTAATACTTCTAGCTCATCTCAAACACATTCTGAGTCACCTACCTCAAATTCTAATCATACATTTGGTTCTAGCCAGTCTTCAGTCCAAACAAATACTACTGATAAACATCTAAGTCAGTTGAATCAATCTAGTCCTAAAATCTCTATTTGTCTGCCCTTTGTGTCTAATGATAAGTCAACTACCTTAACTTCTAAACCTACCTCTCACTCTATGATAACTAGAACCCAGGATGGAACTAGGGTACCTAAAACTCCTTATATTGGCTATGTGATCAAAGCTGACCTGGATACTACTGAGCCTACTACCTATTCTAAAGCTGTGGTGTGTTCTCATTGGGTAACTGCTATGGAAACAGAGTATAAAGCACTCATGGCAAACAAGACCCGGTCCTTGGTTCCCTGGACTCCTAATCTAAATGTTGTGGGCTGTAAATGGGTTTACAAAGTTAAACATAATCGAGATGGGTCTGTTCAAAGATATAAGGCAAGACTTGTAGCCAAGGGGTTTCATCAAACCCCTGGCATTGATTATTCAGAGACTTTCAGTCCAGTGGTTAAGCCTTCTACTGTTAGACTTGTTCTAACCCTAGCTGTTTCTAAAGACTGGGAAGTTAGACAGTTGGACATTAATAATGCTTTCCTCAATGGGTATCTTACTGAGGATGTTTACATGGTTCAACCACAAGGGTTTCAGACCTTCAGAAGCCTACACATGTATGTAAACTTCATAAGCCTTGTATGGTCTTAAACAAGCTCCAAGGGCTTGGTATTCTAGGTTGAAGGACACACTTCTTCAATGGGCTTTAAGAACTCTAAGTCTGATTGTTCTCTGTTCTACCTTGTATCTAAAACTACTGTCCTACTAATTCTGGTCTATGTAGACGATATTATTGTTACAGGTAATCAAACAGAGTGTTTGAGGGAGTTTATTCATAAACTCAACACTGTCTTTTCACTTAAAGACATTGGACCACTCCATCTATTCCTTGGAATAGAAGTTCATCGTGATTCAACCGGGTTCTACTTAACACAACAACAGTATATCAAAAACTTACTGAGCTTTTAAGGTCTCTCGTTAGCCAAGCCGTGTCCTACACCAATGGCTGCTGGTGTCCATATGTCCAGTGAATCTGGAACTCTCCTTGCTGACCCTACACAGTATCGAAGCCTGTTAGGCGCCTTACAATACTTAACACATACGAGGCCTGATATTACCTTTGCTGTTAACAAGCTCAGTCAATATCAGCAAGCCCCGACTACTACACATTGGCAAAATTTAAAACGAATATTAAGGTACTTATCTGGGTCTTGCTGGATCGGTTTACATCTCAAGCCGACCTTCAATTTTCAGCTTCAGGGGTTCTCAGATGCTGATTGGGCTTCGTCTTCTGATGTTCGAATGAGTGTTGGTGCCTACTGTGTGTATTTTGGAGACTCACTGATCTCCTGGTCTTCGAAGAAGCAGAATGTTGTGGCTCGATCCTCCACTGAGTCAAAGTATCGAGCATTGGCGAATCTTTCAGCAGAAATGATGTGGTTGCGATCTCTTCTGACTGAATCCAGTTTCCGATTGTGACTCCCTCTGTTATCTGGTGCGATAACTTGGGAGCGAGCTCACTCGCGTCAAACCCAGTTTTTCATGCCCGAACAAAGCACATCGAGATTGATGTGCACTTTGTTCGGGATCAGGTCTTGAAGGGTCTTCTTTAGGTTCGCTTTGTACCATCTCACGACCAGCTAGCCGACTGCCTCAAACAGATACAAACCTAAGCCACTCACTCATCATCGATTTCAGTTTCTCAAGGACAAACTTGGTCTCCTGCTATCGCCCCTTTGTTTGAGGGGGGATGTGAAGAATAGCAGGTCCTTGAAGCATGGAAATGGTGAAGCTTCAAGGACTGCTTCAATGGCAGCTTTGGGAGTAGAGAAAGAAGAGAGAACGGCTACTATGGTAGAGAAAGAAGAGAGGAAAGGGAAAGAGACTTAGGGTTCAGACAGTAACCCTAAGTCGATTTGGTACTTGTGCTATGGGCCTTTGGCCTTGGATTGAAGTCGGGCCGGATTGCTTTTCGAAGCCCAACAGAAGGCCTAAAGTTTGGCTTTTGGACTTGATGCTGCTCTAAGTATTATCACACGAAAAATAGTCTTAATGGTCTAGTGTTACATGTTCAAATAAATGTGTAACAAGATTTCTATAACAGATTTACACTACTAACTACCTAACAAGAAGTTGTTAGTGAACTAACCTGATAAAATGTACTGAGCTACACTTTGTTGATTAATGAAAATACAATCTTCAAAATCTCTCTCTCTATACTCTTGAATTCTATCTAAACAAACCCGATTCTTGACCCGGGTTCCATAACACATTAAAAAAAAGCAATAATGTATCAAAATATGCAACTCATCAAATCCCAAAACCAAAAAAATTAAAAAAAAATTTAAAAAAAATCAATTTCTTGATTGACAATTTTGCTCCATAAACTTTTCAATTCTTTCCAAAGCAACCCCAAGTGTCTTCTCACTCATATTAGCAAAACAAACCCTAAACCAGCCTGGTTCAGAACAATTGACATGAACACCCTGGCGATATATTCAACTTCACTTCATGTAAAACAGCATCCCATAGTTCCACACTCACCATCTCTAGTCTTATGTTTCAACAACGAGCTTAAATTCATCCAGCAAAACAACCCGGCGTCTCCCTTCAAACACGCGATGCCGGCTTTTCTCAAGCCTCCGATGATCATATCATATCTTTTCTTCAACCTATTCCTATTTGTACTTATAAACTCGACGTCCAACAACATCGAAGCTAAAAAATGTTGTGTCTGAAAGAAACAAGTGTGAAACGAGAGAGAGAGAGAGAGAGAGAGAGAGAGAGAGAGAGAGAGAGAGAGAGAGAGAGAGAGAGAGAGA